>APFE031448940.1:65214-127004 GCA_000404065.3 Pinus taeda | reverse complement strand
AATGCGAATGCAAGTTGTCTCTTTTCATACGTTGTAGTTTAGGTTATGAACAGAGTAACAATGTCTCAAGGTATACATATTTCATTTTGGCTTTATTCCGATAAATCTTGAAATTTCCCAGAAAACTTTAGACTGGCCTTTAAATAATATTCCGTGAATGAAAGGAACAACTTAGCGCTAAAATTAGATTTTTTTGCCATAAATAGTATTCCGTGAAATAAAGGGTTAACCGTTAAATAATATTCCATAAATGAAAGGAACAACCCACCGCCGAGATTAGCTTTCTTTTATTATAAATAATGTTTACTTCTCGACCAATTCCGATGTATTACTTCCATAAAACTTTATGTAGGCCCCATGATTGAAATAATTCACAATACTAGCATTTTCTTCGTAAAATATGTTTACAACTGAAATTGCACCGCAAACATGTAAAAAATATGTGTATCATTAGTAAAAAAATTGCTCAAGATTTCACGGTATTTCCTTTTGCATAGTCAGATGTGTGTCATGAATATTTAATTTCAACACTTAAATGGTGAAAATTGAAGCTTATTTAAGCATCAAGATTATGGCTCTGTAGAAGAATATATGATGGCAAGGATGGCGAAGCTTGTGGAGGAAGAACACAGCCAACACACTTCTACCACAGAGTTTATTAAAAAATTCACAAAATATTATATTTCAGTATTGTATGCAGTAATGTTTTTGAAAATACTATTATTGTATTGGGAGCTGTAGCAATGACATTGGCACCTTTGATTGACTACTCGCTTGGATTTGCTATGTCTGAAAGGTCGAGATAACAACCACTGCAAGCACACGAAACAGTGATCCGAATGGAAATTGGCATCCACCCATGGTATTCATCAACCCATGGTTATCCACTCATGGAATATACCCATGGTATTGTAAGTGGAATCCACCCATGGTATTTATCCACCTAAGGTATTTATCAACCCATTGAATTTACCCATGGTATTATAAGTGGCATCCACCCATGATATTCATTCACACATGGTATTTACCCATGGTATTGTAAGTGAGATTCACCCATGGTATCTACCCACACATGGAATTTCCCTGTGGCATTATAACTAAAAAATACTATAAGTAATAGGTGGCACTTTGTAAAAGGACATATTTTCCACCATAATGCAGCTTTAACAATTATTCTCTGTTTTAATAAAAAAATTGTGTGGTTTTTGTTTAATGTGTTTTCTCTTCATTTTCTTTTGGCATTTCAATTTTTCAGATCTAGGGGGCCTCCCCCTCAAGATCCATTTCAATTTTTTTAGATCTTGGGGGCCTCCCCCCAAGATCCATTTCAATTTTTCTAGATCTTGGGGACCTCCTCCAAAGATCCGGATTAGTGATATCATAGTCAAGTTACGACTCCATGGGACTTAGGGTTTGATGCATATTTCAGTTTCAAAATTTTGCAGCAATCTTCAACAAACTTCCTGCATGTGCTACGACCTCCATAAAGCACTTTCTTGGGCAAAGCGGGAAGATATTTTTTTCATTATTTTCGGGATTTTTTTGGGCGTTGAGTTTGCAGACAAGATCTGAAACTTTTGGTGCAAAATTTAAGAAAACAAATAATAGATCTGGTTTCCTTGCGAAAAAATACCCAAATTGGAAAAACAAATTGACCAAATCAGAGTTTGGATGACGGAGGTATCGCTCATTTAAAATCAGTTGCGTTGGATAAATTTTTCTGATGGTAATTCGTGGACGAATACTCTCCTATCATTTTTTGTAGCTTTTGTGCAGAATTTCAGAAAATGTATTGTATATTTGATCTCCTCTTGAAAAATAACCCAATTTCAAAAAACGATTTGGTCAAATTGGAGTTCGGAGGAGGGAGATATCGCTGATTTAAAATCAACTATTTTTTCAAAACTTTTGTGACAGCGAGACAATTGTAGCGCAAATCTGAGTTTCTAGAGTGTTCAGATAGGCATTTCAATCACATGGGAAGATTCAAAATGGTCATTCTATTTCCAAAAGTAGGTTATAATAAATATTCTGAGTTATATTGACCAAGTTATGCCCATTTTAAATTAGTTTTTATATTTGGAGCAACATTTAAAGTAGAACCCCTTTAAAGATATGCCCTCCCACTTTGCTTTAGTCAACACCTGCTTCACATTCATCAGTTTCAGCGTAGCATCATCTGGCTTGGGTTCTTTGGATATGTGTCGTCCCACCCTAGGCTATTTAGGCACTTGTTACCTCATTAATCAACATCATGGTTATGGGTCAACCACACAAAATCATTGTCATCAAAGTCCATTTTCTAGGTTGCAGACTATTAGTATCACAATTGATCACAAGCATTACATGGTATCTATATCCTTGAATCTTGGTTTTTCATGGTTATGGGTCATCCACAAACCCACGTTTCATCGATGTTCATTTTCTAGGTCACACATTATTAGTCTCATAGTTGGTCACAAGCATTACATGGTATCTCTATCCTTGGGTCTTCGTTCATCACGGTTATGGGTTAACCACACAAAACCATTCTCTTCAGTGTCTCTTCATATTCATTAAATACTTCTTAGGAGGGAACTTCATGCAATGGGGACCATTGCTTCTTAAGGAGGGAGGAATGATCTGAATGGAAATTGACATCCACCCATGGTATTTATCAACCCATGGTATTTATCCACTCATGGAAAATACCCATGGTATTTTAAGTGGCATACACCCATGGTATTCATCCCCCTAAGTTATTTATCAACCCATGGAATTTACCCATGGCATTGTAAGTGGCATCAACCCGTGGTATTCATTCGCCCATGGTATTTACCCATGGTATTGTAAGTGAGACCCCCCCATAGTATTCAATCACCCATGGTATTGTAAGTGAGACACTCCCATGGTTTTCAATCACCCATGGTATCTACCCACCCATGGAATTTACCTATGGTATTATAACTAAAAAACCTATAAGTAATAGATGACATTTTGTAAAAAGATAGGTTGCCCACCACAATGTAGCTTTTACATTTATTCTTTGTTTTAATAAAACAAGTTTCTCTGTGGTTTTTGTTTACTGTGTGTTCTCTTCATTTTCTTCTAGCATTTCAATTTTTTAGATCTTGGGGGCCTCCCACCCCAAGATCCATTTCAATTTCTTAGATCTTGAGGGTCTGTCCCCAAGATCTGGATCAAACAGACACTAAAAGAAAGATGGATCTAGGGTTAAGTTATATGAGAATTAATTTACATAAATCCGACATTTTCTTATTTTTTAAATTTATTAGAATTTATTTATTATAATATCCAACATCTAACACATTAACATCTCACATCTCACATCTAACGCTCACGCATCCACCCTATACTGGGATGTGGAGCGCCTCTCGATGCAACCAGCCTAGATCCATCTTAACCCCGGATCTATCAAGCGCCGATAGGGATCAAACCTCTCGAGGTGCAAACCTCTTTTTTGAGTGCAAAACTTGAGGATAGATTTGCACCTCGAGAGATTTGATCTCTCTCGGTGCTTGATAGATCCAGGGTTAAGATGGATCTAGGCAGCCATGTGTGGCCACAAAAAGATATGCTTAACATATAATTAATTTGCTCATATTAAATATATTTAATATGTCTAAGATTATATATTATGACAATACAAATGTTGAAATACAAAGTTATAATATTTAATGATCGAAAATAATAATAAGAATATATTCAATGAGAAAATAAATTACAATGTTATTTATCTTAATCACTCTTCTTCCTCTTTTTTTGACGTCAGACTTGCTACTTTTTCCATCTTTGCATACCGATCATATGAAGAAGGAGGTTGAAATCGTAGACCATTCATATAGTTTACTTGCGATATTGTAGTAAATATCATACCTTGTCTCTATTGCTTCCCATATTAATAGTAGCTTTCTCCAAAGTTAATCCTTGTGACTTATGGATTGTTAAGCCACAATTAAGTTTCAAATGAAGTTGTTTTCTACTACCTCTTTCAATAGGTGTAATTGGAACAATTTGTGGGGAAGATTCATCCCAAGGTACTCCCATATAGTTATCAAATCTTACTAAAACATATGTGGATGGTTCTAGGGGTAAAATTCTAGGTTTATACACAATTTTTTCTACAATTCCAAGGGCATCATTACGAGTCCTACACCAGTCCATATGTTTGATATAAGCATCACTGGAGCTCCATATGCAATAAGTAACTCATTTTCAATTTCTTCCTCATTATTACCATGTAGTTTCCTTTTACTTTGTAGCAACATTGGCTGCAATGGGATGATTTAGGCTTCTTAAATAAAGCTTATTATGATTTGCTACATCATCATTTTTCGCAAACAAATGTATTTCCTTATCAAAGGACTCTTTTGTGGAAGGATCCAAGCATGTATTTGTATGATTCATAAGTGATTTCTAGTTTTCCATCGTTGGTATTGCATCCCTTACATTCATTAATAAATGAAAAAATATATTTGTTGATTGCTTTGTACATCTTGTCGAAACACAATATCAAAGGTCACAACTGTCGTGAATGAGTTCCATAATTATTTTGCAATACCTTCACATGCATATATAGGTTTATCTAGAATATGATGCAACTGTCCAAAATCACAAACCAATATAATCAACTTCCCACGAAAATAAATATTCTCATTTTCTAGGAAATCCTATAAAAGTCTCTTATCTATGTTTTGTAACAAATTTCTTCCAGTGAAACTCATTTCATTTATCAAGATATACTTCACATGCTTCAAATCTTGTTGTAATTTCATTAAAATTGGTCCTTTTAGAGGTGACACGTCCTTGATTGGAATTTGAAGTGTAGAATGAATTGTCTTTGCAGCTATGTTAAATGTTACAACCCTTGTAGGAGCTAAAAGAAGTAATGGACTCTTCTCTAGAAAGGACTCAGTTTCAAGGGCCTTTTTAATGGATCTAATCAAATAAGACTTTCTTGTACCTATGGTTCCTTGGATTATCATACGCAATCGATCATCCATTGATCTATAACGGTCAAGGATAATACCAAATTCTATTCTTTTCTTACTTCTCATAGTTTCAAAGGAATAAGTCTTTGTACGTTGGTTAACACGAATATAATTCAGCTTTCGCTTTTCAGATATGAAATGAATAACATGATTGGAAGTTACTTCATCAACAAAATGCATGTTCCAATTATGCGCGCGATTACGATCTTTATGCCCCAACATCTAAAATTCATTATAATTTATATATTTATTCTGATACAATGCACAATTGATTTCCCACTCATTCTCCCTAGAATTTGCAGGTCTACATAAGATTCAACTCGATCAATTGAAGGAAATGGATTGCATCGGAATTTTTCCCAATTATGAACTATCTCATCATCTTCTTGACCTATATCTTTATGAAAATAACGACCAACAAAATTCTACAAACTTGTCATCTTGCCGATCAAGAACTGAGTTCAATCTAGGAAACACACGTAAAATAGCTCCATTCTTCCATTCTAACCATTTTCCCCACATCGATGTTTGTCATATGACCATGAATTTGCAACATCTATCAATGCACAGTGCTCAATATGGGCAGGTCGCTTAGTATATGCATCAATAAGGGAATTATTATTATATGCATCATATGTTTCAACTTGTACTTCTTTGAAAACTTTTCTACCAACATTTAGAGCCACAAATTGACAACTACATTTAGAAAGAGAAGCTCTAGAAGTAAATGACATGTTTCTTGTGCACATATATCACTGTCAATAATGATTTCACACAACAAATTCTTGTATGCACCTTATGTTCGTTCATTTGGATTTTCAATAAAAGAAACACGCATCAACATATCATGGAATGTTTCTGATCATTTTTCATATTTTTCTATGTAATTAATAATGACACACTTCGAAAGAACATGTTTCCAATCTATATTAGCCCTCCACATCATTAATGTTTGACGATTGTGTGTATTCAATCTATCATCATTTCGTCTTGGTTCATACTTCTTTTCTCCATTCTCATCAACATAAAGTTTGGACTCATCACATAAATTCCATGGTGTCTTATATCGACATACCAATCTTCGTGCCTTCTTTCGAAGGCATGATCTCTCATTGCAAGTGATATGACGCTCAACACAATGAAGAAGTTCTTCATAATCAATCATAGAATCAGATTGAAATATTTGTTATGTGTCCTTTAAGTAAGGATGATCATCAATATTAAGTCTAACTTGAATATTTCTTTGACGTTGATCACGTAGATTAAATGCATGTACACATCCATCAAAATATTCTTTTGCAAATCTAACTTTCAATGGATCATCCCAGTTCAACTTTTCCATGTTAGGAGAATTTTTCTAACCATAGAAATCTATGCACATGTGGAGATCCATGATGTTTCCACTGATAACGACACCAATAATCTGTAGATTGATGTACATGTTCGAAAATTTCATATCGAAATATTGTTTTCCTTAATTGCATGTAATGTGATACAATATGAGTATTGTTAATTACAATTTGATGTCTCAATTTCCTTGTTTCCCCTGGATCTATAGGACATGTACCTTGCATTAATTGATGTAAATCTGGCCATTGCATATCTGTTGCACTTAATCATGGAAAATTTTAGGGGCTAATGTTTGCCCAGTGGGCTAATTTTCCATGATTTTTCCAAAAAATGATTTGCCAATTTCCAATTTTTATAAAAGATGATTCGCCCAAATTTTAGAATATAAAATTATTTTACCTTAAAAATCGCCAACATTATATAGTGGCTATATGATAAATCATTATAAATTTGAATAATTTTACAAATATATCATTGAAAAATTTATAGTTTGCATATTAGGGATTAGTGAGATTCGCTAATGTTTCTAAACTTCAAGAAAAATTTTCATCCTTAAAATTTTCCTTGCACTTAATGTAAAGAATATTATAGTACACCTAATATGTTGAACCAAGTAAGATAACTCAGCGCGACACTTATTCCAATGTGCATGTGTTCCTCTTAAGACAGTTCTAAACTATATCAAGCTTTCTCCAAGACGTGAATCTAGAAGATTTTTTCAAATGTTTTCGTAACTCCTCCATTGTTGTCGGTAGATTTGTTATATTCTTCTTTAAAAAATCTGTAGAGGAAGCTTGAGCATAATGTATCATGATGATATTGAGTAAAACGTATCTAAATCATGGGTGCCTTCCAAACCTATTATCATGATACCGAAGAATATGTTTTTCATAATCATGAAGATGGACATGTATCTCTCGTGCTTGCAACCAATCTGCTTCACCTTTTGGGAACAATGATGGAAATTCCATATCGAATAATCCCATAGTGTTATACTCATTCATTGGAGATGAGCCAATTCCATACCAACAAAATTTTACAAACTTGTCATCCCGTCAATCACGAACTGAGTTAAATCTAAGAAAACATGCAATAGTGCCATTCTTCCATTCTAACCATTTTCCCCACGTTGACGTTTGTCATATGACCATGAATTTTCAACCTCTATCAATGCAAGGTGCTCAATATGGGAAGGTCAGTTGGTATATGCATCAATAAGGGAATTATTATTATCTGCATCATATGTGTCAGCTTGTACTTGTTTGAAAACTTTCCTACCAACATTTAGAACCACAAATTGACGACCACATTTTGAAGTAGAAGCTCTAGAAGTAAATGACATGTTTCTTTGTGCACCTATATCCCTGTCAATAACTGTTTCACACAACAAACTCTTGTATGCACGTGCTGCTGTTCATTTGGATTTTCAATAGAAGAAACATGCATCAACATATCATGGAATGTTTTTGATCCTTTTTCATATTTTGCTGCATATTTTTCTATGTAATTAATGATGATGCACTTCAAAAGAACATGTTGCCAATCTATATTAGCCCTCCACATCATCAATGTTTCACGATTGTGTATATTCAATCTACCATCATTTCGTCTTTTTTCATACTTCTTTTCTCCATTCTCATCAACATAAAGTTTTGACTCATCACATGAATTCCATGGTGTCTTATATCGACGTACCAATCTTATTGCCTTCTTTCGAAGGCATGATCTCTCATTGCAAGTGATGTGATGCTCAACACAATCAACAAGTTCTTCATAATAAATCATAGAAACAAAATGAAATATTTGTTGTGTACTTTAAGTAAGGATGATCATCAATATTGAGTCTAACTTGAATATTTCTTTGATGTTGATCACATAGATTAATTGCATGTACACATCCATCAAAATATTCTTTTGCAAATCTGACTTGCACTGGATCATCCCAGTTCAACTTGTCCATGTTAGGAGCATTTTTATAACCATAGAAATCCATGCACATGTGGATATCCATGATGTTGCCACTCATAACGACACCAATAATCTATAGATTGATGAAAATGTTTGAAAATTTCATGTTGAAATATTGTGTTCCTTAATTGCATATATTGTGATACAATATGAGGATCATTAATTACAATTTGATGTATCCATTTCCTTTTTTCCCCTAGATCTATAGGTCTATGTAAATCTAGCCAGCTCATATCTGTTGCACTTATTGTAAGGAATATTGTAGGACACCCAATCTGTTGAACCATGTAAGATAACTTAGCGTGACACTTATTTCAATATGCACGTGTTCCTCTTAAGATAGTTTCAAACCACATCAAGATTTTTCCAAGTCGTTAATCTCAAAGCTTTTTCAAATGTTCTCATAACTCCTCCATTGCTGTTAGTGGATTTGTTATATTCTTCTTTACAGATACTGTAGAGGAAGCTTGAGCACGATGTATCATGATGATATTGAGTAAAACATATCTAAATCATGGGTTCCTTCCAAACCTATTATCATGATATTGGAGAAGATGTTTTGCATACTCTTGAAGATGAACATGTATCTTTCATGCTTGCAACCAATCTGCTTCACCTTTTGGGAACAATGATGGAAATTCCATATCGAATAATCACATAGTGTTATACTCATTGATTGGAGATGGGCCAATTCCAGGCCAACTAAGCACTTCCTCTACATTAGGGTTATTTACCTAATCTCGAATAATATCAATCTCTCATTGAACATTTGGAATCCTTTATGCAAATGAAGATGTATGTAATCCATTTAATGCATCATCAATCCCTGGAACCCTTTGTAACATTGCAAATTTTGTGTCACTATCTATCTCTAGCAAAGTAATTGAATTAATCATATCTGATACATTTGTTGCAATTTCAGGTAATGTTTGAAGAGAAACATTATCAACTTGAACTCTATAATAATATGTATCATTCTCAATCTTATAATATGATGAACACAATATAATTTCTTTTCTAACAATAAAATCATAACTTGATCATTTTGCACCTTTTGTCTGTACAACAATTATCAAATCCAAGTCTTTAATATGTTGCTTAATTTCTTGGAAATATTGGTAACCTCTTGTGGAAAACTAATTGTGTGTCCTCTATATTTGTATTTTCCACCTATTGAGTGCATAACTTTCAAAATTAGACTTGCACGTGCTATGAACATCTCTTCAACTTGTGTGAGCTCTGCAAGAACTTTAGGTTCTCCTAGATTCATATGGTTAGCCTCTAAAAATCTATAATGACTTCCTTCTATTTTACATATCATGCACATTGGACCCATATTTGTCTTAAGTAATTGAATTCCAACATATGACTCTTCACACACATGACAGTTTTCAACTTCAGCCAATTGATCAATCTTGTCACAAAATTGTTGATGTGCAATATTTATATCAGCAATAGTTTTAGGTTGAGTTTTGACACTTATATATTTTGCATCATGTACTATTTTTTTCTCCTTGGAAAAATCATAATTTTCATTAATAAAGGAATATTACATATTGTAGATATATTTTGCATATGTTGTATGTGAGGCTATTGCCTATCAAGAAAGAGAGTATTAAAAATAGACCTATGTTCTCCATGCAGGGAGGATATATATTTTGTATTGTTCATAATAGAGATAAAAAATACTCCACGCAAGGAGTACTTATGTCTGTCATGTATGTACAATTGATAACTTAAAGAAAAAAACTATAAAAACGTAAAAAATAGGTTCCTTATGAGCCATTTATGTTATATAATCCATGTATGGACGATGATAGTACTAGTAATGTACATCATCCCTCTGCTCCAGGATCAACCATGTGCCATGAGTTCGGTTCGCAGCTTCCTTGGAAAGTTGATCGACAGTTTGGTTGCGTTCCCTATAGATATGGTGACAAACAAAGTAGTCAAATTGTCTAATGGGTCTATGCACCTCTTCCAGAATAGGTATCAGAGAGTAATCAGAGCAATTAGTTGTATTTTTTATCCAATTTCATACAATTTTTGAGTCCCCAAAAATTTGAATATTCCTGTAATGTTTTTTCAAAGCAAAATGTATGATATGTTTTAGAGTGATCAACTTTGCATAATTGTTGGTACGCCTTCCCAGGCCCATTTTTATTTTATAGATACAAGAGTCTGTAAGGTATAGTATAGCACCCCTCTAACACCCATCTTCCTATGTTGAGCCATTGAAGTATGCCCAGGGTTGTTCTCGGTTAATGTCCTCAGGGACAATGTTCCTAGGGGGTGGATTATTATCATCTTTAGGGATGGAGTTATAGTTAGCCAAAATGAGGGCGATAATGGATGGCCAATAGGGAATGATTTCTTGAAAGATGCAATGGTTACGAGCAATCCATATCGCCTAAAAAATGAGAAGGGGAAGGTTCCTAGTCCTACCCTGCCATATGCAATGGGAGTTGATGGCCAAAAGGGTGGTGTTCTAGAGGTCCTCAATGGTCGGATAAGTAAGGAATAGATGATCTATAGTTTCAGAACTTTTTTTGCAAATGCAGCACCAGGATGGTCCATGCAGGGCTCTCTTGTTCAGATTGTCTCCCGTGGGTGCCTTATTTCTCAGAACTATCCACATGAATAATCTAGTTCTGGGAGGCGCCTTTAATTTCCATAGGTGTTTTCATCATTATTCAACAATCAGGGGTTGATGGGAAACAACAATACATAGGTATCCCTCAGGGGAGTATAATCCATTTTTTTCATGTGCCCATATGATCTTATCTTCCCCCTCAGTAATTCTGGTGTGCGATTCGGTCAGGGCAGCTATATACTCCTCCCATTATTGGTGCCAAATCTTAGGGATATGCAAGCTCTGAGCAGATTTCCATGCCTGATGGAATATAGTGGTGTGCTTTGGGTCTGCTATGTGACTGATATGAGAGATGCTTATATTGGTGAGATGTAGCAAAATGTCCTATGGAAGTCTATGAGTGTTACCACGGCCAATCCAAGGATCTAATCCAATGTGGAATGATGTACCTAATTGGATTTTCCACATGATCCCATCGCAAATATTTGGCATGGAATTTATCACTGCTTTCCATATGATCGAGATCCCAGTCTTATTCCAACTTGGTCAGCGGATCTAGTCCATCAAATTGAGGGGAGATATATATTTCGAATAAGTCACTCTTGTCCATAAGCTTTTGGTGGTAATCAATTGTCATCCTAATTTGGTTGCTAGAGCAACTCAGAAATCATCCAGCCTTTTGATTCCCCATCCTCCCCATTTCTTAGGTAGAGCCAGTGATTCCCATTTGGCCCAAGCAAAAGTTCTCCCAGACTATTTTCCTTTCCAGAGGAATCTGTAGCAGAGATTTTGTATACTTGATAGTATACCTCGGGGGATCCATGCCAGTGACATCTGATATACAGGGGTAGCTTCAAGTACAACTTTAATGAGAACTAGTTGACCTGCTCTGGAGAGGTACTTATGGTGCCAGATATTGAGTCTTCTCTCTAGCTTGGAGATTAACCATGTCCAATCTGCTATCTTGTATCCAAGTGGTTTCAGTCTGTACCCCAGGTACCTAAGACCATCCTCCATTTGCAAAAGAGTGAATGGAAATCTATGGAGTTCAAAATGTATCTCATGTGGTGTGCACCATGAAGTTGTAAGTGTGGATTTTGTGTTATTGATTTCCATACCTGTAGCAGTTCGTAATAATGTCATGGTGTTCTGTAGGTTGGTCTAATCCCCAATGCCACCGTTGAGAAAAATCAACACATCATCTACAAAGAGTAAATGTGTCAGTATGCATCTATTAGTGATCCCGATTCCCTGTAGCCTGCCCATAGTGTGTTCTTCCATTATAAATCTTTTGAGCCCCTCCATAATAAGAAAAAACAATAAGGGAGATAGAGGGCATCCCTGCCTGAGACCTCTTTCTGAGTGAAAGAAGGGTGATGCCAATCCATTAATAAGTACATTGAAAGATGTGTTTGTTATGAAGCACATGATCCATTTCATAAATTCTATGGGAAAACCAAGGTGTGTTAAGAGCTTTCTGATGTATAACCAACTTGCACGATCAAAATCTTTGGAGAGGTCTACCTTGAGGATCATACCTTTCAATTCTTCATCTGTATAGAGTGCATCACTTCTTGTGCAGTTCCAACAACTTTAGGTATATGTCGGTCCTGGAGGAATGTGAACTGTTTTAAGGAGATGTGGGAGGATAAGATGGGGTGAAGACGATTAGCTGTGACATTGGTAATGATTTTATATATGCAATTGCAGAGGGAGATGAGGTGGGATTATAAGATTTAGGGATAAGTGCAATGAATGTGGAGTTGAAGGCCTCATACATCCTCCCAGTGATTTGACAGTATTCAATGACCTTAAGCAGATTAGCCCCCAGAAGTTCAAAGAAAGCAATATAGAATTCCACTGTCCATCCATTTGGTCCTGGGCTCTTGTCTTGTTTGAACCATTTCAAAGTAGCCTCAAGCTCACCCATAGTGACCTCCTTGTTGAGATCCATTACAGCTTCCTGATCCATGAACCAGGAAAGAGTTGTTCCACTCTGATGATTTCGACCAACGTTGCATTGGGAGGAGATTTGTATAGATGCTTCTCTGAGATGTGGCTAGGGTGGCTAATTGCTGGAAAGTAGTTACTCTAATCCCCTATTCATTTGTCAAATGCCAAATGGTATTGATGGCTTTTCGCCCATTTGCATATTTGTGGAAGAATTTTGTGTTATCATCTCCCTCGAGCAGCCATATGGCTCTACTTCTCCGCCTCCAAGTTTCTTCCCTGTCCTTTAAAAGTTTTCTTCTCTGTGCTACTAAGGATGTGAGCTTCTCCTTCTAATCAGGAGTTGTGTGTCCCTGCCCTTGCTCATCTTCCATTGCAGCTAGCTCAGCTTTAGTGTCCTTTAGGGTTTTTTCATCCAACAATCTCTTGTTATGTGCCCAATTTTTTGATAATGCTTTCAGCTCCCTTAGATTATGAACGAAACCTTCAGCTATATTCCCACCGGTAGCAAGAGGGTGTGTCTTCCAATAATCTGTTACCATATTTATGTAGGTTGCATCTTTCAACCATGTTGAATTGAACTTGAATGGAGCTTTGGGCTTGTTCAGACCTCCTCTAATTTCAAGGTATATTGGCGAGTGTTCAGATATACCCCCTGATCCAACCCATTGTCTATAGTTATAACCCATTCTCAGCAGTCGCTCTTTGATGAGAAAGCGATCTAGTCTTCTAGCAATCCTATCCTCCCCATTTCTTCTGTTCCTCCAAGTAGGTTGTATTCTCATAGATGGGATATCAATGAGACTGTGGTCCTCTGGGATGTTCTCAAAGAAAGCAGATAGAGAGTCAATCTGGGCATGATGACCCCAAGATTCAGAATAACCAATTGAGAAATTTAGATCTCCTCCAAGGATTAGATTGTCTACTCACAATAGATTAGAATTCAATAAATTCTCCCAGAAATATCCACGATTTTGACATGGCCCATAAACATTGAGGAGTCTGATGTTAGAGCCAAGTTCAGATGAGTAGATGTTTACCCCGTTGTGTCTAATACCTCCCCAAATATTACAAAGTTTGATAGTCCTAGAGTTGAACCCCAATGCAATACCACTAGAGCGTCCATTAACATCAAGGGCATGGAACATCCAACAAAGTAACATGGATTCTAGAAGGTGTGTGATAACCTCTGCTAGACCCAGGATTTCCTAAAGGAGTATGACATCTACCAGCTCAGTACTTAGAAGTGTACGAAGAGCTAGTTTTTTCTCAGGGCTAGCTAACCCTCGGTAAATGAAGGAGAGTAGCTTCATGGAGGAGATGGTTCCAGGGTGTTCTGTGCTCTAATAACCTGGTCAATAGTAAGCTATCGGCCCGAGACAACCTCCTCCCCTGCCTGTTGCTTGGCTTTGGATAAGGAGGAGGGTCTGCCTCTAGGAGGTTTCAGAGGGATGGAGGGGGTTATCATACCAATGCCAATGGAATTGAGGGGTAGAGATCGAGAGAGCGAGAAAAGTGGGTAGTTATGAGTGAAAGACCCTTGATCAAATTCTGTGGATTGGGCAGAAGGGGTTGGTTCTAGGAAAGATGGAGGGGTGTAAGAGAAAGTGGGAGGGGGGGTTGTAGGGAGTAAGCCAATGATTTAGGGAGAGGGGATGAAAATGCGGTGCCTTGATGATCAACAATGGATGATATAATAAAACATGAAGAAGTAGAGAAATTCAAAGTACAAGGATTAGATATGGGCATACCTGAAGTAAGCGCAGCCACTGCAGTCACCCTAGGCCTGGTCAATGGAGGAGAGGGAAGCCGATAGGGAGCTTTGCCATGCTACTTCGGTGTTTCCTTGACAATTGCGTTCGTTGCCACTTCAAATGAGGTATGGTGCTTAGAATCCAAGGTAACCTTGGAAGGGATCATTTTTTCCTTGTCCTATGCCCTTGCTTTTCCATTTAGGAGACAATCCTTGAATAAGTGACCCACCTTATGGAATCGCCTGCATCTAAAAGGGACCCCCTCATAATCAAGGTTCTGAACCCATGAGAAATGTATCCATAACAAAGTGATTTGCTCCTGTAGCCCATCCCTGGTATCAAGATGGACTAGTATCCTTGCATATTCCATGATGTTTATTGTTAGGTATGATTTATCATGCTCTAGGTAGGTGCCCAGGGCATTTCCGATGTGCCTGAAGATATCGTCAAACAAAAAATGGAGGGGCAGGCCAGGTAATCTAACCCATAGTGGTCCAACGCCCAATTGTTCTCGCTCGGGGTCGAAAAGAGGGTTCCATAGACGGAGTAGAACTGGGGCTTGTTCAATGTGCCAGAAGGAAGATAAGACCTGATTGGTGTGTTCGGGTTTGGAAAAGCGTAGAGCAAACCATCCCTGGATGAAGGTTTGTACGAAGGGTAGTTCTGCCATATGATGCCCATAGATTTCAGTTGTCCACTGTTTAAGCCTTGCCATGGTATAGCTCCTCCCACGAACCCTACTTACTAAGACTCTATCGATGGTATCCATGGTTTGACCCCACTAGATATCTTCTCCCAGTCGAAGAGCAATGTCTTGGGATCTAGGCTTAACACATTTTTGCTTCTTCCTCGACTTGTGGCCCTTGCCATTGATGTTTTCCTATGTGCCACTCTGGTGAGGGTTCAAATGAGGGTTTGGTGGATTCAGTCCAGACCCAAAAGGGTTTTCTCCCATATTCGAGGGGATTCCCATATAGTAGCCAGAGAGGGGAGTTGTATGAAATGCAGTGAGGGGAGTATCATGAGGAAGAACCGAGGGTTCACCAGAAGGGTAAGATCTAGGGAAGTGTGGACTGATGGACAGAGGATGTGGTGGGTAACCTCAGCAGCCCGAGGTGAGGTTAGGGCCTATGCAATGAGCCAAAAACTATAGGGATGCCGGTGATGGGGGAGGGGTGGCAGTAACCAGCCAAGGGGGGGTCCTCAGGTAGGGTAACGACTAGGAAGAATGGACCCGAAATCGATGACATAGGTGCAATGACCTTTGACAAATCGCTATTGAGAGGGAACATTTTGTCTGAGATCGAGGGGTGGGTTGTCCATATGGAGACATCAGCGATAGGGTCATATGTGTAGTCAACCACATCTAGCTCCATAACTGTCTGTCGAAAATGACACACCAGCTGCCACTAGGAGTAGTAGACCTTTGTCGTTGATGCAAAACTGAGCTGTGGAGTAAGGAAACGGGCAGAGTCACGACAAGATCATGGGATAGAATATGAGGGCTGCAACAGAGGGAGAACGTAATCTAGTGACGAGCATCAGGAGAAAGATGGTAGCAGGGTCCATCCAAGGAAGTACAAGAAAAATGGGTGGACTCTGTCAGTGCAGGTTCTGCAGGTAAACCTAGCCCGTATCAGGCGTCATCCGTAGAGGGTTCCGTATCTCCATCCTCGCTCTTTGCATTATGTACCATTTTTGAGTTAGTTAGATATTTTTTTCTTTGATATGCTCTTTGATGTTTAGTTTTTCTTTTCCTTTATTCTTCAATGCTTTCAACTGTCATTTCCTTTGGCTTTTCCTATTGATTTTCTCTGTGTTTTGCATTTTCTTCTATTCTTTGTTGTTCATTTATTTGTCAATATGCTCTTTGGTATTCTTGTTGAGGGCTTTCCTCTCTTACTTCTCTTTTTTGGTTGTCATTTCTAGTGTCTTTCTTTCTTCTTTATGCTCTCAAGTTGTCATTTCCTTTGGCTTTTCATGTTGTTTTCCTATTTGTTCTACATTTTCTTCTATTTGTTGTTATGATTTTCTTTGTCGATATGCTCTTTGATATTCTATTTGGCATTCTCTTCTCTCTTCTTCTTCTTGTGCACTTGTTATTTCTAGTTCCATTCTCTATTCATCATGTTCTTTAGTTGTCATTTCTAGTGTTTTTCTACGTTCTTCATGCTCCTTAGTTGTCATTTCCTTTGGTTTTTTCTGTTGATTTCCTATTTGTTGTGCATTTTCTTCTATTCTTTGTTGTTTCCTTCTTTCTCGATATGCTTTTCGATATTGTCTATGACGTGCTCTTCTCTCTTTTTGTTCTTGAGGATTTGTCATTTATAGTGCCTTTATCTATTCTTCATACTCTTTATTTGTCATATCCTCTAGAATTTTTTGTTGATTTTCTCTTTGTTGTGCATTTTCTTCTATTCTTTTTTGCGCCTTTCTTTGTTGATTTTCTCTTTGATGTTCTTTGTGACATTCTCTTCCCTCTTCTTCTTCTTTTACACTTTTCACTATTCTTTGTTGTGCATTTTCTTCTATTATTTGTTGTGCCTTTCTTTGTTGATATGCTCTTTGATATTATCATTGACGTTATATTCTCTCTTCTTCTTGTACACTTGTCATTTCTAGTTGCCTTGTATGTTTTTCATGCTATTTAGTTGTCATTTCCTCTAGATTTTTTTGTTGATTTTCTCTTTGTTGTGCTTTCTTCTATTCTTTGTCGAGCCCTTCTTTGTTGATATGCTCTTTGATATTCTCATTGACGTTCTCTTGTCTTTTCTTTTTCTTATGTAGTGGCCATTTCTAGTGATTTTCTCTGTTGATTTGCAATAACTTGTTCATTTTGGTTTATCCTTTGTTCTTCATGTTCTTTAGTTGTCACTAGTTGCGTTGTTCATTTTTCATATTTTCCTTGATATCATCTTTGATATGCTTTATGATTTTCCTTTTCTTTTTCATTTTTCTTCTTTCTTCAATCTTCTCTTTGTTCATCATACATTTCTTCCAAAATTTCCATTTGTCGTTGTTATTGTTGCCTAACATGTTCACGTGCATGTCTTCTTATATCATCAACATGCACATTAACCATCTTGTTTTTATGAGAAGACATGGTAGAGTCAATAACTGTAATATAGAAGTCAATGCATTGTCACAAATAATTATTTTTTTAATATCCACTGAAATCAATGCATTTAATTTAGAAATCAACATAATACTGAAATCAATGCATTTAATTTAGAAGTTAAATATCTCTAAAAGATTTAGAAATCAACATAATGCTGAAATCAATGCATTTAATGTAGATGTCAAATATTTCTAAAAGATTTAGAAACCAGCATAATGTTGAAATCAATGCATATAATGTAGTTGCTAAATATTTCTAAAAGATTTAGAAATCAACATAATACTGAAATCAATACATATAATGTAGATGCTAAGTATTTTTAAAACAGTTAGAAATCAACATAATACTGAAATCAATACATATTATGTAGATATTAAATATTTCTAAGAGATTAAAACTAATTTAAAAAAGATTAAAAGCTAATTTAAAATCTAATTTACTAAGAATAAAAAACTAAATTTAAAAAATTAATTTACACAAAAAATAAAATATAAATTTAAACGTAGTAAAGATTAAACATTTAAAAAACTAATATCTATCTATCTATCTAATCTATCTATCTATAATATATATCTATATATATATTTTATATAAAACCAACATAATTAGTTTCATAAAGTTTTTTTTTTTTTTTTTTCCAGGGCAGAAAAAGAATTTATATAATTTATATAAGAGATATAAAAAAGTCTACATGATGTACAGATCGCCTGTAAGCATGATGCTACAGGAAGCAACTGATCAAAAATTATATCAGGTCGGTTGTCAGATATATCCACGGATATGATTCATATGATTAGCACTCAGTATACATCGGATGAAGAACAGAGTCAGGGAAGTATGGAGAAGAAACATAATAACTGTTTGCCATATAATAGGAAGAGATCAGGAAGATGTATGAACCTGTCAAAAAACCAATAAAGGCTCCCAGCATATGGAGAGATATGACCGTTTTCAGTATTAGGAAATACGACAATAATCGATAAACAGAAATGAAACTTAAGTAAATACAAGTTAGAAAGAAGGAGTAAAGTCCTGTATGCATGAGGTTTTGCCATCTGATAGAGCCTGTAGATGCCAAGTTTCCGGAGACTCCTTAAGACCTTTTTCGAGAGGCAGTCTACTTCTTGATTGAGCTCCCTACGGATGTAGCTAATTGTTGCACCCTTTAATGCGTTCCATAAAAACCGGATCCTTTCCAACCAACCAACAAGATGAGATTGAGTGATGATATTTTTTCGAGAAAAAAAATTTACCAGCACTTGGGAATCTCCATATATAGAGACATCATGTAGATCTAGAAAAATACATAAACTCAAGAGACCATTGAGGGCCATCGCCTCGGCCATCATGTTGGTCCCTCTTCCACCATTCCAATGGACATAGAAAGCGCAGTCTGAGTCAGTCACCAAAAGAAATCCACAGCCACAAATTCCTTTCTGTTCAGCCCCGTCAAAGAAAGCCCTGGGCCAAGAGGAAAATTTCATTTGAGGAGGAGATATATTCTTACCAGGAGACATCGTGGAGGGAGGAGGAACTTCTTCGATGAAGGCGCATATTTTGGAGAATAAAATCATCATTGGAGATCTTTTCCTGTTGAAAATATATTCGTTTCGCCATTTCCATAAACACCAAAGAACAATAATAAAGATAGAAAGACCCGACACTTTTTTCTTGCTGAACACGATGAAAGCATCCCTGATAGACGCTGGAGGTTCAAAATGAAGACCGAAACTAGTATTTAGGAGCATCCAAATTTGTTGTGCCACCTTACAGAGAAATAAAAGGTGGAGATTGTCCTCCTCAGTTGATACACAGAAAGGACAAATACTTGGGCCGATCCAACCCCGTTTCTTTAAATTCTCCCATGTCAGGTTTTTGTTATGATAGATGAGCCAAGAAAATAAGATCATTTTAGATTGGCAACCCAATTTCCAGAAGGAGACCAGGAAAACATCCAAATTCTGTGAAAGACCCTCAAATAAGAAAAGTTGATATATGTCCTTTACATATATAGTTTTCATACTGTCGAAGATCCGCCAAGTTAGGTAGTCATGGGCAGAAGACTTAAAGAGTCCTCCAAGTCTCAGCTTTGTTAAGATGGGATTGCATAATAAATCCATGTCCGGGTGCACATGCAAATCTGAAGCCTCATACCAAATTGGGAAAGGGCCATTCCAGATCCTGATCAAGCCATCCCAATAGAAGATGCCCAACCTGTGTAAATAGGATAATAAGGACCCCAGAATGTTGAGCTCCTCCTTTCCACACTTAAAAGGGTCCTTTCCAATCAATATTTTATCTCCCGATTGAAAACGCCAAAGCATGTTCCTCCGAATTATGACCTCAATTTCCTCAGGCTCAGCCATATTGGCGATCCATGAGCTGGCCCAATGCATCCTTTCCTGTACCAATATGACAAATATTTACCACCCAGGTATTTGATCTGTATGATTGATCCCCAAATGCCTCCATCATTTATACCTCTCCAAAAGGATTTACAGAGCAAAGCCTTACCAAAAGTTCGCAAATCTAAAAGACCCCATCCACCGTGAATCTTTGGAGCAGATATATGGGATAGTTTTGAGAGACTTCTTTTTTCCAAGCTGACCTCCCCATATAAAATTAGCAGTGATTCTGTCCATCGATTGAATGATGCATGTAGGAAGATAAAAGAGGTGAGCCCAATAGACAACCAGTTGATTTAGAACAGATTGCGCCAGAACAACTCTACCCACCAATGAAAGACATCTAAATTCCCATGATGATATTTTCTTGAAATACCGCTCGGGAATCCATAACCAGTCGTCCTTGGAATAGCAATGAGATTTTAACATGAAGCCCAGATATTTGATACCCATACTTATGGGTTGCATCTCATAACCAAATAGATCCGCCATCCAAGCCAATTCATCTTGATTAAGATCACTGTAGTATATGACCGATTTCGATCCATTTATAAGTAAACCCGAGGCCTTTTGAAATTTGAGCAAGATTTCGAAGTAGCACCTCCACGTAATTCTGAAAAATAATCCAAACAAAATAACATCATCCACAAACAGGTTGTGGGAGATAGAAAGATTCCGGCCGATCTTCAATGGAGAGCAACGATTTTCCCCCACCGCCTTGTTTATGTGTAAACTGAGAGAATTCATGGCCAGGATAAAAAGCAGGGGAGATAATGGAGAGCCCTGTCGGAGGCCGCGAGAAGCAAGAAAGAGAGCTGTAGGCTTCCCATTAATGAGAACAGCATAATTTACTTGCTCGACGCAAGCCATGATCTAGCTGATCATGTTTGCTCGTAATCCCACCTTTGCAAGAGTGCATCTAATAAAAGTCCAGTCCATATAGTCAAAAGATTTAAGTAGATCAATCTTTAATAGCATAGCATCACATTTTTTCTCCCTTATAGAAAAAAGGCCCTCCTGTGTAGAAGCACTCGCGTCTAATATATTCCTCCCTTTCAAGAAAGCTTGTTGATTCTTCTTGAGATGAAGTGATAGCGTATCTTTAATCCTATCAGCAATTATCTTTGAGATAATTTTGTATGAGATGTTACACAGAGATATCGGACGGAAATATGTGAAAGAAAAAGCATTTTCTTTTTTAGGAATAAGGGCGATATAGGTGGATGACATCTTTTGGTTAATACAACCCGAAATTCTGGATTCTTCCACCATTTTCAGCAGGTCCGATTTAATTAAGTCAAAGAAATGGCAGAAAAAATCGATTGACCAACCATCCGGTCCGGGGCATTTGTCCTTTTTAAACACCTTTATAGTTTTCAGCAGCTCATCCTCAGATACAGGTTGATAAATCAGGGCATTTATCTCATCATTGAACATCTGAGGATAAAGCTCGATTCCCCATAGGATATCTTGAAAAGACTTATCGTCATTATTCTTATATTTTTTTTCAAAAAATCTCACAGCCTCCCTTGAGATTTCCTCCTGTGAATGCCAGAAACCCCCCTCTCCATCACTAGTTCCTCTCCCGCCACATAAAACATTATACTAAAAAGAAAAACATTATTTTTCCATATTGTTGTTTTTCCAAACCACTATTCATTAAATAAAATTAATAGGTTTTCTCTCTTTGATATGACAGCAAGATATTAACATTGTATGTAAATACAACTTAAAAATATTGATAAGGACCAAATAGTTAATATATATATATAATATGACAACAAGATATTAACATTGTATGTGAATACAACTTAAAAATATTGATGAGGACCAAATGGTTTATATATATATATATATATATATATATAATAAATATATATATACCCAAAAATTCACTAAAAATTTAAAATTTTATTATTTTACATATTATAAACTTTAAATTTACTAAAGATATGGTTATTATTTATATAAAATTTTAAACAAATATTTAAAAGAGAAAGGAAAGACCAAAGCTAAAAAACACAAACCAAGATTTAAAAAAAAAAGTATTGTCCAAAACCAAAATGAGAATGGGAGTTCTCTTTGCATACGTGTAGTTTAAGATATGAACAGAGTAACAATGACTCAAGGTCTACATGTTTCATTCTGGCTTTATTCCGATAAATCTTGAAATTTCGGAGAAAACTGGAGACTAACCTTTAAATAATATTCCGCGAATGAAAGGAACAAATCAACGCTGAAATTAACTTTCTTGGCTATAAATAGTATTCCGTGAAATAAAGGAGTTGTCTATAATGCGATTTTTTGGAGATTCCGGTGACGGAATCCGGTGGAAGAAATGAGGTTAAATCTTGTTTTTTAGCAGTTAAAATGGTTTTTTAACTGCATATTTGGATTCAGCACTCTGGAAAACCCTGAGAGCCATTGATTGTGCAGAAATTAACTATCAAACTTAGGATTGCAATGAATTGCTGCCGGATTTTGGCCGGAAAAATCCGCCGGAAAGGCATTCAAAAAGTCGCGTTATAAACTACTGCGAAATAAAAAGTTAAACTTTAAATAATATTCCATGAATGAAAATAACAACCCACCACTGAGATTAGCTTTCTCTTATTATTATTATTATAAATAATGTTTACTTCTCGACCAATTCCGATGTATTACTTCCATAAAACTTTACGCAGGCACCATATACTTATAGAAATAATTCACATTATTAGGATATGATTACAATTGAAATTGAAATTGCACTGCAAACATGTAAAATTTTTGTGTATCATTAGTGAAAAGTGGTTAAAGGTTTCAGGATTTTTCGTTTTTCATAGTCGAATGTGTGTCACGAATACGTTCGTTCGTTTAGAAATGATTGTATACGTTTTTGAAAATATTTATCTCTGGTTACTATTTGCGAATGCTAGGTTTGCTCATCACTGTATAACTCTCATTATATTAATCTATATTCTAATGACATGACATGTGTATTATAATATGAGCATTATATAAAAAAATGCTATCATTCAATATTAAATAAATAGTCGTTAATTTTTTATCATTCTCTTCAATGTGTCTGTTTGTCTCTCTCCCTATATATATATCTACCAAAAAAATGTTTAATTATATTAAAATAATAATAGGAAAAACAAATATTCATATAACTTATTTTTACAATTTTATTATTGTTTGGAATACATACATCAATAATTATTAAAATATTTTATTAATATAGCTTTGTTTATATATTATTTAATGTTAAAAACAATAATAAAAGTTGGAAAATATTTTGTAGCAAATATATATTTATTTTTGACTTAACACATTATAAGTTGAAATTAAATCCTTAAAAAAAAATAATAACATTTTTTCCAAAATTTTCCAAAAAAATATATATTTAGGCGGATAAGCCTTCCTATGCATCAACTTCTTTGTCAACACTTTTACCATGTTCCCTCTGATCCCTTAGGCCTTCCTATGCATCAACTTCTTTGTCAACACTTTTACCCTGCTCCCTTTGATCCCTTTAATCAGGTGAGACACTTTCAGCCATTAATCTGACCATCGTCTACACTTTCTTGTCATTTTGACAACTGTACACAGATTTTTATGACATTTATGCCACTTTTCAGCTTTCCACTTCACACATGTTATACACTACTCCCAAAATTCAGCGAAATTTATGTAAGTGAACATGGAGAATACTCGAATGCGAGAATTGCTGCGAATGAGAGAATTGCCACTTCTGTGTAATGCATGTTTGTGCCTATGCATGAATCTATGAATTTGAATCTGAGCCAAGTGAGTGTGAGTTTGTTTTCTTCCCAATATCAAAGGAAGGGCGGTCTACGAGAACTGAACAATCACGACTCTCTCTCAATAATGGTTTTGCTCTCTCCCATTAATTTCAGGTGCATACCATCACTAATTCATTTGTGCTCTGCTTTTCAATTGCGATAATATTTTTTATTCATTTCAACCATTTTAATGCAGGTCCGGCTATCTCAAATCTCATGCAGGGTATTCAAGAGGATCGATGGACAACAACCTCCAATTGAAGAGTTCGTAAAGTATGATCAATGAGCAGGGATTCAATTACAGGGACAGGTACCCCAATTCCTTCATTTCAGAATAGGGCATTTTCTTTTTTTTTCTCTCGATTAATTCCTTTCAGCCCTCGAACGCTCGAAACCTAAATGTCAAAGCATCCATGTAATGAGTATTTTCTTTTAGTTGAATGAATCCGAAATGTCAAATCAACCTTGAAATAAGTATTTTTTCCATGTTGTACTGGTACCAGAAATGTGCATAGAGTGGTATCTGGACAGGATTTTGAGGTATGTTAAAGTGCAATTTTTCTATGCCTGAGACAGTCTATGCTTACATCGACTGCCTTATTCAATTCCATCCTCAATTCCGCATTACCTTTGCGAACATCCACATGCTGCTCATTTATTTGCTTGAAGTCATAATACAAATGTGCAAATGGTCTTGGAAACAAATGCAAATTTGAGTCTCAACTTGAAACTTAAGCATGGATTTACTATTCTGGTTCATTTCATACACACAAATTCTGTAGATAATTAAATGGTCATCAAATTAATCTTATCCAACATAATTTATACATGGAAACCATCCATTATATGAGATAACCATATGCTTCTATCATGTTACTTGAAACAGGAAAGTAATTCAGATAGGGTATTCTAGAATATTATTACATGTGTAGCAATGCATCCAATTACATCTCAGAAAATTCTATAGAACTTGGTGTCCAGACAAATCAAAGCATGCTGTAAAACTTAAATTTGTGTGTTCAGGCTATAAATTTGTTTTAGAATCTCAGATTTTATAAACATCCAAACCATCTAAAGTTTTAGCGATATCAAAGGACTGAAAATACATTAAATTTAGTGACAACAAAATTCATAAATGTTTGTTTCAGCGATATCAAAGGACTGAAAATACATTAAATTTAGTGACAACAAAATTCATAAATTTTAAAACAAGAGTGTATAGAGATTGAACACGTCATCACTTTTAGATTTATTAGCGTTGTTTAGGGTGTTTGGGATGTGAATTAGGTCTGGACAAGGCCATCCAGATTTTCATTCTAATGCACCAGCAACGTATAATTATGCTAATAAAACCATCCAACCATTTAACATTGATGAATTCTGTTGTGTGAAAGGTCTTCTAGCTTGGTGTCTTAGCTATGGAGAGATTGTACGTATAATTATGCTAATAAAACCATCCAACCATTTAACATTGATGAATTCTGTTGTGCGAAAGGTCTTCTAGCTTGGTGTCTTAGCTATGGAGAGATTGTTTTGCCTCTTCATGAGCTTGGGTGTGACATGCATGACATGCTAGCTATTTATAACTTCTTTCTTATGTTTAAGACCAGAAGGCATGAGAGAAGTAAGTTAAGTTATGTGATTTATATTTTGTAACTCGACGATTTAATCTTAGCCTTTGATCTAGGCCTTTGTGAGACTTTAATACTGATTAGATGTTGCAGATAGGCAGGGCAGATTTAGTTTCACTGTTTCAAGCTTTTGAAAGTAAAACCAATGAATTATCAATATAATTTTACAATAATAAAAAACAATTAGAAGGCCTTTAGCCAACTCAAATTGCTCATCCGTTAGGCTTGAACCAACATCTCTTCTAGAGAAATTCAACAATTCTAATTTAATAATCCTAACGGCCTCTCTTTGTACCTTTTGAGACAATTGCGAATATATATAATATATGACATATTATTTCCTAATGTTGATCCAAAATAATGACAATCCGCCTCAATTCATTAATTCTTGATCTAAGATAAATGATAGTTCTTCAGGTCAATTCAACAATATTGATTCACATAATGATAGATTTTTATCTTCAATTCAATAATATTGATTATTATTAAAAACTATATAAAATAAAAAATAATTATTAAAATATTAATTTATATATGTATATGTTTATATATACTTTTAATTAAAAAATTTGATTAAAATTTTGAACAATAATTTTTATAGTTTTTAAAAATATATATTTTTTTCTTTCCCATACATTATCTAATTTTCAACATCAAAGAAAATCATATCCAACCATTATCCAATTTCATATCGATTTACAAGGTTATAAATAATAAAATTAAATATAAAGAAAATCAAATTCTTCGTTCTTAAATTCTTTGTTAAGAAAGAGTACATAACAAGGTTTCACAAAGTCAACAAATAAAACACACTCGTTAGGAATTTATAATTAGGAATTTAAAAGGATGTTGATAGGTATATTTTATTTTAATCTTATTACATATTGATGATGAATTAATACCATAGGAAATCCAAATTGGTTTATTAATATTTTTTAAATTTATGTTTTTAAAATAAATAAAAAATGATATATTTTTAAATAGAAAAGCATTAAGTTAATAGTTAAAAAATTAACTTTTGAATTTTAATTCACTTATCATTACAATTATTTTAAAATATTTAAACTAAAAATTATCAACTGATATTATAATTTAGAAAAATATTATAAAAAATTGAATAAAATATTTTAAAATAAATCTACAAAATTATTATAATATTTCATTTAAAATTTAAACAAACTACAATAACCATCAAAAATAAAAATATTAAATAGCAATAATTAATCTTTACAATAATATTATACATCACATTATTACTCTAACCATGAATATAAATATGACCTCATCCTCACCTGAACTCTATATGAAATGAAAATACAAAGCATATGTTATCACATTAATATTCTAACCATGAATATGGCCTCATCCTCCCTGGAACTCTATATGAAATGAAATACAAAGCATAAGTTGCATTGAGAAAGCGAGAAAAATCATGCTTAGATGCCTTCTCAATGTAGCACATTACTTTTAAATCAATAAACTTATTCCACGAGTAAGGAGTATATAAGTGAATAAGTCTGTCATGAATTTTTCTTATCTCTTAAGATATTTTAGCTGATGTAGTATATAAGTGAATAAGTGTGTCATGAATTTTTCTTATCTCTTAAAATATTTTAGTGATGTATTTTTATTGTAGCTAGTTTCATAATATACTTATTATAATTTTTCTATAATTTCTTGAAATGTTTTTAATATTAGTTTTTTACTTTTTATATATGTCTAATTTTTTACTTCTCATATGTTCTTCCACATTTACTTTATGTTCTCCCACATTTACTTTATTTTTTATAGATTAATTCAAACTTAAACTTATTTGGTCATTGTGGTTGTAATTTGTCTTTTTTACAATAAATTTAAGTAAATTTAGTATCTTGATTTTGGATTGTTTAATTTGCTAATAAAGATGTTACTAGTGGAATTGGAGCATTTTTCTAAGAACATGCTTTAGAGCAATTTTTTTCAAGATAGAGGCCCGTTCCAATGTCTATAAATAACACATGGTTCTATCATTCAACTGGTAAAATTATAGTAAGGGAAGCATGTACATAGGAAATACAATAGATTCATCTAGTTGGACACCATTTTAACCTTTGTTTGTATCCCTTCAAGTAGTACTACATCAAATAGGGTGCATTAGATATTGTCTTTCACTAGTATAAAGAAGAAGGGACCCTCTTTCACTCTCCTTCATTGTACCAAATTAGTTGCATGACACCTCATGCATCTTAACGTTACCCTCAGAATAATGATGAGCTTCGCTATAAATAGTGTTTGTGTTTAAGCAAATAGTCCATCTTTATATCAACAATTCTATCCAAATTACATGCATCTCCCATGCCAAGCCATTTTGGCTTCCATAAAACATGTGAACAAATCAAACATTCATTTTTGTGGGAAATCATGAAGAATGAAATCCAAAAGTCTGTGGAAAAATGCAACTTTTGTTGATGACACAAGAGAGTAATAGTGAAAAATTTAGGTGAACTAAACATTTACCTATTTCACTAGTTGTATGGAGTAACAAATCTATTGAATTCAAGTTTCCCAAATTAGATAATAAATCAATAATCATCGTTGTGGTTGATCACCTTTTCAAATATACTCACTATTTTACTCTCCAAGACCCATTTATAACTTCCACGACTATTCAACTATATATATAATTTATTTAAAATCTATGGTATGCTACAATCTATTGTAACACACTGTGACCCCAATTTTACTGTCAATTTTGGGTAAGAATTATTTAAGAAAACAGAGTATTCGATACAAGATGAACACCTTTGGTAACCACTCACACAACCAGATCAAATATTGTAATGCTAGTATTTTTATGTGCTTAAAATCATTTACAAGGGGAATAACTGACAACCCCAACCAATGTGAACACTTGAGGCAATTTTATTAATGCAAAAAGAAAAAAAATTACATAAGAGATTTTTCATAGTTGATTATTAGCCATGTCCCTCCATGCTCTTTAAATAAAGATTATGGACCAATCGTGTGTTATGCCACATATCAATGGTCATTGGTATCAAGTTGAATACGGGCCATTGGATCACTCTATGTATAGAACATATTGTGACCGTCAAATTACAATGGAACTAATGCATACTAAAGAAACACACTTCTACCTAATAGACCCACTAGACCAAGTTGAATTTAACTAAGTCCTAAGTGTCTAAATATCCTAACATTTCCCCTTAAAAAAAAACTTGGGATAAGATTCAAGGATTTACAAAGGTGACACAATAGGAGAAGGAAGGAGGCATTAGAGACTATCCCCGCTTAATGACAACTTCTTGAAATCCTAACGTATATTGAATTTTAGAAAACTTCACATCTATAAAAGACTTTGTGAAAATGTCTAAAAAATTATCATTTGTAGGAAAAAAGAGCACTTCGATAACCTAATCATAAGTGAGCTTTCTGATGAAGTGAATTTGTATCTCAATGTGTTTGGTTCACTGATGGTAAATTGGATCTTTTGCGAGCTTGATAACACACTTATTGTTGCGCAAAAGGTTGTTTAGATGTGACTGCTAAAATCCAAACTATGAAAAGATCAAAAAAAGCCACAAAAATTCTTGAATTGTATTAACTATTGCTTGGTACTTTTTACAAGTCCACGTGATAGTTACATAACCAAGACTAAAAGAAAAACCTGTAGGAGATGTCTGATCATTAGGGTTGCCATCCCAATAAAAATTAGTGACATTGACCAACAAAGGAGTCCTCTTTGAACTTTAATGTATCCTAACTTGAGTTATACCTCAATTATATTAGAGAATTTTTTTGTTACTTTCGTATTACTTTCATGGGGTGTTAGACACATACATGGCAACCACAAAGTGTAAATGCTAAACATGAGTGTGTATCTATTATTGACAATAATATACATTTATAGTACATTCGTGTGACCGTTGGGTTCCACATCCCAAGGTCTCTTGGACTCTCATGGTTGTTAACATTCTACACCAACCCATAGAGGATTAGGTGTCTAACATTCCCCCCTTGATTCGAAGGGGTATGTATGAGTCCAAGAAGAGAGTTGTAATACAAAATGTGCAAAAACATGCATGGCAGCATTAGGCTGAATGTGCTCTCTGAAATGTTGGTATAAGGGGGGTGGTTTAAGGATGACCACCAATACTCGAACGCTTAGTGTAGTTCCCCGAACTCTACCAAGTCTGGCATGAAGCTCAGGTCTTCTGCTTGAGGAAGTGCTCCTAATGTTTTAAAGAGGGAAACCTTCAACCGTGAAATGGAGGTCTCACCCCGCATAAAAGGGAGAACCTCAACTTGAAAAGGGAGGTCTCAACCTGTGATGGTTTAAGGATGACCAACAACTTTGGAATTCTTAATGAAATTCCTTGAACTCTTCCAAAACTGGAAAGAAGCTGAAGTCTTCTGCTAGAGGAAGTGTCCCCAATTATTTGAAGAGGCATCACCAACTGAAGGCATGATCAGGGGCATCTTTGTCTCTGGCTACACCTCGGAATCTAGTATGGCAAGTTGTGGCTTAGGCTCGCTTGATGTGGCTTTGAAGCTTGTAGATGACCATCATTTCCCCCCTTGTTAGATACAAGGTGAGATGATGGAGAAAACTCAACTGCAAGACTGTTCAATACTCTAGAACAAGTTCTGACATATGACTGAAATATCTTCTTGGTTGTTGATTCCCATTGCTAAGAAGCGACCCATCTAATATGAATCTTTGTTCATGCAGGAGGTTTGTTTCTAAAGCATCTGTTTGAAGAATGATTGGTTTTATGACAATGCTTACATGGATGAAGATCAAAAAAATGATATTTCATATGGCCAACTCGGTCATAGTGTTGGCATTTCATAATCTGTTGTTGTTGTGGAAAAGGAGTAGAATTTGGAACAAGTGAAGGTGAACTGTCATGAAGAAATCTAGCACCCTAAAACTGGATGGGATTTGAGTAATCTGGAATATGAAAGGAAACCTCCTTATCATATCCAAGACCTGTTCTGTGCTTGTTATACAGGCTCTTCCCAAGGTCTGATGATGGGCTTGGGAAGTACAGACTGAAGTTCTGCATCTGCATGTGACTTTGTTGCTTCATTGGGAATTGGATCTTAATCAACTTTCTTCTTATGGGAGTCTGTTTCAATGTTCTGAACATAAACAGTTTCATAATGATGACTCCATTGCTGTAATTCTTCCTATTGCAGTTGTGATTCAAGCTGCATAAACTCTATCTTTTCATGTGCATTTTGCATACATGTTTGAATGTCTCTGAGACTATATTTATCAATCATGATTGTACTATTTATAGTAGAATGTATTAAATTGTTTAGTAATTCCAACACTCCATCGACCATTTTCTAACAATGAATGCAATCCCAAAATCAAATAGAAAGGTGCTCCACCATGCTACAAACTCAACAATTTAACAACATTGAACAAAGTTATACGTAATAAATCATCCAATGCTAAAGCATATGCCATACTAGGACCCTTAGCCAGCGCAATCAACAAACACACCAACCATGAGCAGTAATGACTGGTTCTTAATATGACCTCAACGCATATAACAGCTAGAGCCTAACCTAAGGTTAGGCACGGTTTTTAATGTAAAATAGATTAACGCACTCCAAATTAGAAAATATAATGAAACAAAGCATCATCTGCAAATTTCTTCTCTTTCAAAGAAGCATGAGAATCAATGCAGCTCACATGTGACACTAAAGGTTCACTGCTTCTGTAGCATATGTTGAGCACTTTCCATCATTCATAAGAAGAACGCAGTTCTTAGCGCATATCAGATTTATATTGGATGGTTTCCAACATGTATTATAAAGCATATAACAATATACTATTCTTTAATACCGTCACCATAATATACCATTCGACCTTCAAAAAGATGGAGCTACACGAAGACCAAATTTCAACAATATAAATGGTTGAGCGGTGATGCTTTAGAAAGTAGACTTCGCCATAGATATAGGGATTGAAATTCCTCAAGCGTTGATACGGTGCCCAGGTGATCTAACATATTCCATTCTCTTCAGCTGTTTTAATTACAAAATCCTTCCTTTCGACATTATTTTCAGATCAAGGGTTTTTCATAGCAAAAATACAAAGTAAAACTAGAAAATGGTAGGTGTGGAGCAGGCTGGAAACTACTTCGATGCCGAGAACTATGAAAAGAACATGCAGATTGTCCTTGGAGGAGAAGAACTTTATTCTACCTAGGAGGAAGTTAATGAAACGTTTGAATCCATGGGGCTTCAAGAAAACCTCTTAAGAGGAATTCATGCATATGGTTTTAAGAAGCGTTCTGCAATCCAACAGAGAGGAATTGTCCCCTTCTACCAAGGTCTTGATGTTATTCAACAAGCACAATCAGGAACAGGAAATACCACAACCTTCTATTCAAGAATGAATGATTATTTCATTTTTAGTTCCCACACAACTGTCACTAGAACCCTTAACTGTCTACAAATTTACATTGCGCCAGAATCATGCTACGAGTTCAATGCAAGGGAATCAGGTTTTACTTCTCCAAACAACGCCACATTTTCTCAAATATTACAAGTGACCGTGATATGAGTGTTCCCTTGTTGTTTAGCGATCGTCATTGGGACAGGATGAAAATGGTTCAATGGAGCAGATCGGTGGAAATCATTAATGTCAACGAATTGGGAGAGCTCATGTATGTAGGAGCATTAGGTTTCCAGGGAAGAAAAAAAGCCCAAGCCAGAATAGGAATTCTGAGATTTCTTTTTAAATCAAAAGTAGGGTTAGATATTAAAACTGCATGAGAAGTTAGGCCAGCGTTTTCAATGAGATTTCAGTAGGGACAATGTTGATATAACGTATATGGACAATTATGGTATGATGGTATTTGACCGAGCAGAGGTATGATGGTATTTAACTGGAGTGGAGGTACTGTGGTAATTCAAAACACTGGAATGTGAGGGAAGACGTATGGCTGGGTATATACCATTCAACGAAGGGTTATATACTAGCATTATATGCAGAGTTTCGATGTATATTATCATAGTTATATATTAAAATTGGAGTACGTAATGTGAAGTATGGAGAAGGAGCGACAAATGTGCAAGACTTATGAACCACAAGGAGTCAACTTACAAACCAGACTTAAATATGCAGGCAATGCATAGTTGGCAGGTCAAGGTGTGGTAATGTGACAACGTTTAATTACAGGAGGAAATGTGATAGGATATGTATATGAAGGAACCATGACAATGAGGGGAGGATGGATGTAACAATGTAACACTGTACCATAGTATTAAAACCACAGTTATATATTAAATGGGAGTGGGAGTAGAGTTATAACATATCGGTGGTATGGGAGGTGGTGTGAAGAATGAAAACCGACTCACAGTATAACGTTCACTCATGGCATTCACCACACGGTCATATCAGTCTTCCATGCAACACAGACTTTAAAGGTCATTTGATTTTCTATCAAATGTAGAGCGTACTCTGTTCAGCACCATGCTTCGGTAGGAAAGGTTTATGTGCTTCCAATGGGCTCCAACAAACCACATTTTCACTACAAACTCTAGGCAGAGGAAAGTGCGGGATAGTTGTCTTCATGGAATGAATCACCTCATGTTCAAAATGTAGAGAGGACACACGACAGGAATTGACAGGCACAAAGAGACCATAAAACAATGGCTCAAACTAGATTGAGTAGGTCATGAGATCGCCTGCTCTGATACCATGTTAGACACATACATGGAAAACACAAAGTGTAAATGATAAACATGAGTGCTTATCTATTATTGAATATGATATACATTTATAGTAAATTCGTGTGACCGTTGGGTTCCACATCCCAAGGTCTCTTGGACTCTCATGGCTATTCACATTCTACACCAACCCATAGAGGATTAGGTGTCCAACAGTCCATGTGATAGGTACATAACCAAGACTGAAAAAAAAAACCTGTAGGAGATGTCTGATCATTAGGGTTGTCATCCCAATCTAAATTAGTGACACTGAACAACAAAGGAGTCCTCTTTGAACTTTAATGTATCCTAACTTGAGTTATACCTCAAATATATTAGAGATTTTTTTTGTTACTTTCATATTACTTTCATGGGGTGTTTGCCTATAGCGGAAAATAACACCAACAACAAATAAAATATTAGGATGGTCACGAGTCAAATATAAGAGGTTACTAACGATATAATGATACAAAGTGGCATAAACTTTGGGTGTAATGCAGGTGGTAGAAATTTTGATTCCACGTTAAAATGGAGAAGGCATTTGTTTACAATCTTCTAGCCAAAAGCGATGAAGAAGGCCACATGCATTCTTTGATTGGCAAACATAAATTCCTTCCTTGGTTTTCAATACATGGAGGCCAGAGAAATATAGCCTAAGTCCATCATTTTAAATGTATCCTTAAGGCTTGACTTCACATGGCTTGAAATTTTAGGGTCACTACTAGTGAGGATAAGGTCATCAACATAAGGAACAAGGATTATGAGATGTCTTTCTATTTTTTTGGTGTAGAAATTGGGATTAGAATTAAATATAGAGAAGTTGATATCAAGAATAAACCTATCCATTTTGGCATACCAAGCTTGAGAAGATTATTTAATAGCATAGAGATATTTCCTAAGGAAACAAATAAGGTTGGAGTCACTCTAAACATAGACGAGAGGTTGTTCCATATAGATTTCTTATTTTATTTCCCCATGCAAGAAGGAATATTTAACATCCATCTAATGGATCTCCCATCCATGTGAGGCAACAAGAACTAGAAAAAGGTAGATGTAATTAATTTTGGAAACAAGGGAAAATGTTTCCTTGTACTGAATTCCTTCAATTAGAGATAATCCTTTAGCAGATAACTAGGCCTTGTGCCTTTCAAAAATTCCATATTATTGCATACTCAATTCTATACAATCATTTATATATGATAATTTTTTTTCCTTTTGGAAGAGATACGAGTTGCCAAGTATCATTCACCATCAAGGAACGATATTATTAATCCATTGATGTTTCCAAATCTAGATGTCATGTAGCTTCTACAAGTATTTCCAAATCACGAGTCTCTAAAAAATGATCTAAAAGTGTGTGTCTCATTAAAAATGTGAATTAGCATGATGTTGATCTATGGGATCACCGAAAAGGTTAGCCACTAGTTATCATGTTGAACAGATCCAACAAGGAAGTTGTGGTGCTAGTGTATGCTCATGTTCGATAGATTGATCTTAAGGAATGTGAATAGGGAAAGGTGGATTTTCATCCTCATCATAATTATTTGAGGAAAAAACCAAAATAAGGTGGTACAAATGCCAAATATGGCTCATAGGTTGAAAAGGGAAACACCACCAAATTAGTCTTGTAGGCCAAGAAATTTTCTTCAAATTTAACATCGCTTCTAATGATTGTTTCATTGGAGTGAGGTTAATGAAGTATCTACATTTTATATCTTTAGAATATCCAACAAAAATTAACTTCTCACTAATTGGCTATAGATATTTCCTTTCTTCATCAAGAATTCGAGACCATGATACTCTATCAAATATATGAAAGTGGCATACATTTGGCTTAATGACAATACATACTAGATGTTGATGGATGGAAAGAAAATTCAGGACTTCCACCTCCAAGACACATTGTTATGTCACCCGGGACACCTTTTTGTTCCTTCAAGTGAGCACGCCAAGATGATTTGGGAGGTGTACTATATTCCATTCACGATACATTTTGGTGTGGAGAAGATAGTGATAGTACTACAGAGGTATTTTTATTAGCCAAGTCTTCGATGGGATGTTCAAAAATATATCATATCTTGCACTGATTGTGCCATCGCCAAGCCAAACATTAAGAAGCAAGGCATGTATACTCCTCTTCCTACTCCTAGTTAGACATGGGAATCCATTTTCATGGGCTATATATCTGACCTTCCTTCTACCAAGCATAGTAATCATTATGTATTTGTGGGTTTCGACAGATTTTCTAAGATAGCCATACTGACTTCCTACAAGAAGAGTATCACAGCAGAAGTCACTGCCAAACTCTTCTTTGAATGGTTATGGGTACATTTTGGGGTCCCACATGTAGGTTTTAACCTTGTACATAAATCACCTGCAGATGAATTCCAAAAATAGAAAATAAATAATGACGAGAATATAAAACAAATGCATGGAGGTTTTCCCATGGATCCCATAACCAAAACTACCAGATTGATTTTTCATTATGTTCCTTTCAATGTTATAATACATATATATACATGTCGAAACATTCATAAACCCTAATCCATTAACCATGTATTAGAACATAATGGTATTTCCCTTAACCATACCTACAAAATACCATGGGCAGAAAACCGTCATGCCCAAAAACATGTGCAAAACCCATGCACATAACCATATGTAGGTTTGCCCACCTAATATACGATCCAAAATAAATTTCATGGGGCGCTGTCCCAGACACCATATGGGGGGGTACCGCCCCCTTGAAACCCCTTGATAGGGGGCGATGCGCCCCCCTGTGACCCCCTTGTTGCGCCTAGTTCAACGAACAATGCGGGTTGTCAGCCCCCCCGTTACCCCCCCGTGTGTGTGACTAGTCGTTGAAAGAATATAACACACACCCAACATTCTCCCACTTGTTGTTTTCTTTTCCACACAGGGGGTCACAAGAGAGCCTAGTCATTGGTTCGACCCCGCAATGCCCATTGTTTCTATACACCAATAAAACCTCTCAGTGCTCCCAAAGTTTGTGAATGTATTTGTTGCACTCTTCAAAGTTTCCACCTTTACCAATAACACCTTTTTTTCCTCAACCATATCCCTCACAAAGTGATACTGAACATCAATGTTCTTTGTCTTTGAATGATAAGAAGGGTTCTTTTCCAAGAAAATTTCACTTTAGCTGTCACAGTCTATCCTTATAGCTCATTGTACTAACCCCATACTTGAACACAATCTCTGCAACCAAACTGCTTCATTGCTTGCATGAGTGGATGCCATGTATTTTGCCTCTGTAGGTCAAAGTGCCACTAAAAACTATCTCTTTCTCATCCAACTGACTCCACCTCCAAATAGGTTAAACACATACCCACTTGTAGATCTTCTATGATCCATATCTCCAACCCAATCTGCATCAACAAAAACATAGATGTCCAAAACTTTGTCCAATCCTAGTCTTCCTTGGTAGCACAGACTATAATCACTAGTGCCACGCAAATATCTGAAAACTCGCTTCACTGATGTCTAATGTTCCTTCCCTAGTTTTGACATAAATCTGCTCAATACTCTCACTATATGTGTAATGTCTAGTCTAGTACAGACCATTGTATAAATTGGGCTATCGAATGCACTTGCATATGGAACAGGGGACATGTCCTCTTCCTCTTCTTGTGTCTTGGGACACTGTTCAGTAGATAAATTTACACCTACAGGAATAGGAACCTTCACTAGTTTACTATCATGCATATTAAACCTCTGCAGTATTGTCTCGACATACTTCCTCTAGTTTAACCAGAGCTTCCTCTTTACCTGATCTCGTTTAATTTCCATGCCCAAAATATAATTTGCAGTACGTAGATCCTTCATGTAAAATTTGGAGGACAATTGGGTATTCTAGATAATTTCTTTGTCATTTCCAATCAAACACATATCATCCATATACAAGACCAAATAAATAACATGGTCACCAATTAATTTAAAATACACATTGATTCGAATTGGATCCTTGAAAATTATCAGAGTTATATGACTGTTTCAAATTATGTCAGACTCCAAAATCTTGTGAACAATGAGCTATCAAGAAGGACCTCTAGACAGTGGCAGTTGTAGCCAACACGGAACAACGAGGACCTTCGGTCAAAGCATGCTGACCGTTGGGCCATGGAGACCGCGCAATGGTGCAAACTAGAAAATAGGGAGTCTAGATCAGAAAACAGAGGTCGTTTCTGATACGCGATTAGCGCATGTATCACAGGATAAAAACCTCAGAGAAGGAAAAGCCCCAACACCTAGTCATGTGAAAAATAGGGAAAATCGTGGGAAAAGCTCTAAAATCGACAGGTGGGTCCCACACTCCAAAATCAACAGAATATAGGAGGCATTTTGGGCGGTAAATGGGTTTGGTAGAGAACCAAGCGATGCCATACACTGAATGACGTGTGTCTTGTAGATGAGAGAGAAAACCACTCTCATTGTAGGGTAATGGTTGAGAAACTCACCCATGCAATAAAAGCGATGACCGTAGGATTTAGAGGCCCCAGATCAACGGCGGAGATTGCACCCAATGGGAGACCTGATTTCACGGAAGAATAGGCTAAGGCATATGACATTTGGGGCCCGACATGCCCGATGAGCTGCTAGATGAATCATTTCGTGGAATAATCGAAATAACGACCGTTCGAGGAAAGGATGGCGCCTAGTTCATAAGGAGACAAGTGGCCACCTCTCTGTGAGACGTTACACAGTGGAGATGACGCAGAAGTAGGGAATTCTAGCAGACAGAGGTAGGTGATCCGAAGAGATGGAAGAGGAAGTGAACAGTCAAGGGACAGATTGGCTTTAAGCCACGAACAGATAGAGAATAGAGGAGAGACATAGTAGAGAGTGAAGCAAGAAGCAGAGAACAAAGAAGTCGAGCTGACCTGTAGAGCTAAGGTAGCATCGAGCAGACAGAACCGAGAAGGCTTGAGAGGTTCAAGCAATCCCTGTGAGGATATTTTTCAGGAACTGAGTACCAAATTGGACTCATCCCATTAAGACCAGTTGAAGTTGAGACTTGGTAAGGGGGAGTCTGTGTACTCTAGTGGCTTGGGGAATCCAAGTACCACCCTAATAAGCATCATCTGTTACAAGAGACTCAAATTGAGCTCCTCATTGTAAAAACTCTGCTTAAAGACACAATAAAAAAGGCCACCACTGAAAGCTGGACCAAGAGACGTAGCCCAGGACGATTGGGTGAACTCCTTATTAAATTGTTGTGTTTTTCATTTGCTTGCTATGTTTCTCTTACTATTTTCTAGTGTCTATTTATTTTGAAATCTTATCGATCTGTTGCCTAAGATAATATAGACACGCACACCAGCACATGAGTCTTTAATACCTTCATTAATTTCCTGAGGTCACCTAGGGGTGATTTTAGATCAAGTGGTATCAGAGCTATAGGTTTTCAAGGTTAGACAAGCTTGTGTTGGATTTAGCTGTTGAATTTTAATTAGATCAAAGCTCAAATTAGGAGAAGGAGAGTTGGTTGAAACTAATCCTGAAATTGGAAGAGTCTATCCTCAGAAGACAATGTCAGAGGAAGGTTTTATGTGGCCAAACCCTCAATTTATAGATATTTTCCTGGCCATAAGGTCCATGGTAGAGGAAATGTATAAGGACTTTAGAAAACATAAAGATGAAGATTCATCAGGCTCCAAACAAGATAAAGGAGAAGAAGAGTCTCTCCTCCATGACCACTCAAAAGGCAAAGGGAAAGAAGAAAGCTTTCTCACACCTCCTAATAGCCCTAAACATAAAAAAGAAGAAATCTTTGATTAAACTAGATGTTAAATTTTATTTACCAATATATGATGGAGAGTTGAATGCATAAAAGTTGGAAAATTGGATTAGACAAATTGATGTTTACTGCAGAGTGCAGAGTATTGATTCAGACAAGAGAAAGACTCACCTGTCCAGCCTACGCCTTGGAGGCATTTCCTTGTTTTGGTGGGAAGGCAGGACTCAAGCTGACATGAAGAGACATGGTAAGACTCTTTCTATCTGGAGTGAATTTTTTTCTGCAATCAAAAAGTGGTTCTATCCACTGGCCTACATGCAGCAATCCATGATGAGCTGGCAAACTCTTCGTCAGTTGAAAGGGCAAAGTGTACAAGGTTACACCCAAGAATTTAGGAAGAGAGCATTGATTCTAGGAATCTCATTAGACTCACCTGAGACTCTGTTGAAGTACATTAGTGGTCTACACAACTACATGAGGCACACTATCCTCATGTTTAATCCCACTAGTATAGATGAGGTATTTTTTCAAGCTACACATCTAGAAGCTAGAGGAAAGAATGGAAACCCAGAAGTTGGGGGATCATCCCAACCCACTGCAAGCAAGAATAAGGAGAAAAGAAAACAGAAATGGAAAGCAAGGAAGGCCAACACTGCACATAAAAGAAAGTCTTCATGCACTCACTGCAAGAAGGATGGGCATGATGATGAGCACTGTTGGATTTTGCATCCGGAGCTGAGACCTAAGAAGTTCGAGGGCAAGAAGAAAAAGACTGCTACAGCTATTCAGAAAGATTTGGGGTTGGACTCAAGAGATGAAACAACCATTGTAGCCACAAGTATAAAAGGTAAGAATTCTGAAGCATCTACTAGTAATTCTGCACAATCTACTATTGATGAAGAAAATGAGAGAAAAAGACATGAGCTTTTCCATATTCAAGTTATTTGCAAACATCAAAATATTGATGCTTTGTTTGATAGTGGCTCACAAGTAAATTTAATTTCTGAAGCAATTGTAAAGAAGTTGGGATTACTGACTACACCTCACAAGAAACCATACCCATTAGGATGGTTAAGTGATAAAGTGCAACTAAAAGTGACTAGACAATGCAAACTCAAGTTTTCTTTTGGGTCAACATTTGTAGATGAGGTTGAGTTAGACATAATTCCTTTGGATATATGTGGAATTGTTTTAGGAAGTCCTTACTTGTATGAAAGAAAAGCTATTTTCTATAGAGCTGAGAACAAGTATCTACTCGTTAAAGATGGAATTGAATACTTTGTAAGAGCTCATAAGCTAAAGAATAATAACACTCTCATAAACTCAGGGAAGATGAAACGCATTATAAATTCATGCAAACAATTTTTACTGATGGTTGTAAAGGAAAAGAAACCTCATAAAACCAATGCATTTGAGGGCTGTGATGCTAAACAGTAAGCTGATTTAGAAAAAGTTGTTTCAGAGTATGATATCTTGTTTCAAGAACCTAAAGGTATGCCACCCAAAAAGGAAATAGTGCATGATATTAATTTGCAGCAAGTTTCTCCATTGCCTAACATTGGAATGTACAGGTTGCCCGCTTTAGAGAATGCAGAAATCAAGAAGTAGGTGCAAGAGTTGCACGAGAAGGGGTTCATCAGACCTAGCACATTACCATGTGGATCTCCAATCATTTTGGTGAGAAAGAAAGATAGCTCGTGGAGAATGTGCATTGATTAAAGAGCACTGAATAAGATAACAATAAAAAATCATTATCCCCTTCCTCGCATAGATGATCTATTAGATCAATTGAAAGAAGCTGTTTATTTTTCCAAGTTAGACTTGCATAGTGGATATCATCACGTCAGAGTTGCAGAACAAGATGCATGGAATACTGCATTCAAAACAAAGCAGGGATTGCATGAGTGGCTGGTTATGCCTTTTTGCTTAAATAATGCTCCTGCTACTTTCATGAGAATAATGAATGATATATTCAGACCTTTTCTTGATGATTTTGTTATTGTGTATTTGGATGACATTATGATATTTAGAAAAACATGGGAAGAACATTTAAAGCATGTTAAGCAGACACTAGATGTTTTGAAAAGAGAAAAACTTTATGTTAAACTCTCAAAATGTGAATTTGGCAAAACATCTTTGAATTATTTGAGACATATAGTAGGGGGTGGTGAATTGAAGATAGATCCCTCTAAGGTGGCGGTCATTGTAAACTGGACTAAACCCAAATCTACTACAGAAGTTAGGAGGTTCTTAGGAGTAGCACAATATTGGAGAAAGCTCATTTCTAACTTTTCCTTAATTGTAGCTCCCTTACACACTTTAACAGGATTGAACAAGGTGTTTCATTGGGGAGGAAAAAAGCAGAAAGCCTTCGACACCTTGAAAGAAAATATTAGTACAACACTAGTACTAGCACTACCAAATCTTCAAAGATCGTTTGAGATCCAAATGGATTCCAGTGACTATGCCATGGGAGCAGTGTTGATACAGCATGGTAAACCCATATGTTATCATTATGAGACATTTAATTCTGCAGTAGTTAATTATCCCACATATGATAAAGAATTGTATGCATTAGTATAGGGTGTGAAAAAGTGGAAACATTACTTAATGGGCAAAGAAACAATTATACATACCGATCATCAACCACTTCGATATCTACACTCCCAAACTAAGTTGCAACAATCAAGACACTATAGATGGATGGGTTTTCTACAACAATTTCATTTAGTCATCAGATATAAAAAGGGCATACACAATCAAGTTGCAGATATGTTATCTAGACCCAGTATAAATGCATCTACTATACTTAAGCATAATTTTGTGTTACATGAGAGCTACATTGAATAATATTCTCAAGTTATAGACTTTAAAGATGTATATGCAACTTTAAGTTAGGGTAAATGAGTAGAAGAATTAGATTATCATATTAAGGACCGACTCCTATATCATTGTGGGAAGCTATGCATTCCACAAACTGAAAGAGTAAAGATAATTCGGGAAGCACACACTTCTCTAATATCAGGTCACTTTGGGGTAAGTAAAACAATTGCACAGCTACAAAGATTTTGTTATTGGCCAAAATGAACGACACAATTTCTAGATATGTAAGAGGGTGTACTATGTGTGCTAAAAGCAAGCCTAGCAATAGAAAACTAAGCTTGCACACTCCATTGCCAGTTCCTTCTCGTCCTTGGGAAAGTGTTTCCATGGATTTTGTTGGAGGACTGCCTAAATCTGGGAAAGGTCATGATTATCTATATGTTGTTGTGGATAGGTTCAGAAAAATGTGTATTTTGATACCTTGTAATAAACAGATTACAATTGAACAAACTGCAAAATTGTTCTTTCAACATGTATGGGTTCATTTTGGATTACCCACTTCCATTATATTTGATCGAGACACCGATTTGTGGGAAAGTTTTGGTCAAGTATGTGGGAAATGATGGACACCAAACTGAAGAAAAGCACAACTTTCCATCCACAAACCAATGGCCAGACAGAAGTAGTCAATAGGACAGGGATCCAGTTGCTCAGGGGATATTGCAGCAAGCATCCTAAGCTTTGGGATGAACATTTGTGTTATGTGTAACATGCTTACAACTGAGCCAAACATTCTTCTACACAAAGATCTCCTTCTGAGACCTGTTTTGGTTTCACACCAAGGTCTCCCTTGGATTTTATCTTTGGTAAGGACACAACAATTGAGGGACATAGCGACGTGGACAGGGCAGCTAGGTTCATTTAACAAATCCAAGAGATCCACTAGGTAGTATAGGAACAACTGGAAAAGAGCCAGGCCAAATACAAGTCAAGGCACGACAAGCATCGGATGGAGCATATTTTCCAAGTTGGTGATAAAGTCTGGCTATATATTAGCAAGGACAAAATGCAAGGTGAAGGTAAAAAGCTAAAGCCTATCAGGTATGGACCTTTCAAGATACTTGAGAAAATTGGTGAGAATTATTTTTGCCTTGATCTACCAACTTACATGCACATCTACTCAGTCGTAAATGCAGATAGCTTGAGATTGTTTGAACCTTCACTAATTGAGGATCTCAAAGAGCAGAGTCAATTGCCTTCTATTAATGACTTGCTACCTGAATATGTTAATGAATTGCAAGAAGACACAGTTCTAGACAAGAAGGTGAGAACGACGCGCAGGGGAGATGTTGAGTACCTCAGAATTGGGCTCAAGGGTTCAAAGCGGAGCAGTGCAAAGTGGATAGAGATTGGACAAGTGAGACAATTGTACCCTCACTTAGTCAATGCTTGAAAACCAACTTTTGGTGGTCCAAAAGCTTTTTCAGTGGGAAGGTCGTGATCCAAATTGGATCCTTGAAAATTATTAGAGTTCTATGACTGTTTCAAATTATGTTAGACTCCAAAATATTGTGAATAATGAGCTATTAGGAAGGACCTCTAGACAGTGGCAGTTGTAGCCAACATGGAACAATGAGGACCCTTGGTCAAAGCGTGCTGACCGTTGGCCCATGGAGATTGCGTAGTAGAGCAAATTAGAAAAATGGAGTCCATATCAGAAAATAGAGGCAATTTCTAATCGTGTATCGCAGGATAAAAACCTCAGAGAAGGAAAAGCCCCAGCACCTGGTCATGTGAAGAATAGGGAAAACTGTGGGAAAAGCGCTAAAATTGACAGGTGGGTCTCGCGCTCCAAAATCGATGGAATATTAGAGGCATTTCAGGCGGTAAGTGGGTTTGGCAGAGAACCAAGCAATGCCATACACTAAATGACATGTGTCCGGCGGATGAGAGAGAAAACTGCTCTCATCATAGGGTAACAGTCGAGCAACTCACCCGTGCGATAAAATCGATGACCATAGGATCTGGAGGCCCCAGATCAACGGTGGAAATTGCACCCGTTGGGAGACCAGATTTGACGAAAGAATAGGCTGAGGCATATGACATTTTGGGTCCGACATAGCTGATGAGCTAGCAGATGAATCATTTTGTGGAATAACTAAAATAACGACCGTTCAAGGAAAAGATGGTGCCAAGTTCATAAGGAGACAAGTGGCCACCTCTCTGTGAGACGTTACACAGTAGTGATGATGCAGAAGTAGGGAATTCCAGCATACAGAGGCAGGCCATCTGAAGAGACAGAAGAGGAAGCGAACAGTCAAGGGACGGATTGGCTTTAAGCCACGAACAAACAGAGAACAGAGAAGAGATAGAATAGAGAGTGAAGCAAGAAGCAGAGAACAGAGAAGTCGAGCTGACCTACAAAGCTAAGGAAAGATTGAGTAGACAGAACCGAGAAGGCTTGAGAGGTTCAAGCAATCCCTGTGAGGATATCTATCGGGAACTGAGTACCAAATTGGACTCATCCCATTAAGACCAGTTGAGGTCGAGACTTGGTAAGGGGGAGTTTGTGTACTCTAGTGGCTTGGGAAATCCAAATACCACCCTACTAAGCATCATCTGTTACAGGAGACTCAAATTGAGCTCCTCATTGTAAAAAATCTGCTTAAAGACACAATAAAAAAGGCCATCACTGAAAGCTGGACTAGGAGACATAGCGCAGGAGGATTGGGTGAACTCCTTATTAAATTGTTGTGTTTTGCATTTTCTTGCTGTATTTCTCTTACTGTTTTCCAGTGTCTATTTATTTTGCAATCTTATCGATTCGTTGCCTAAGATAATATAGACACGCACACCAGCACATGAGTCTGTAATACCTTCATTAATTTCCTGAGGTCACCTAGGGGTGATTTCAAATCACACATAGTGATCCTCTTTGCTTTTAGTGAATCCAAGTCCCCGTATATATTTATCAAATTCTAATACCACATCCTTGGCGACTATTTTAACACATACAAAGGCTATTTTAAACTAGATACCAATTATTTATTTCCCTTAACCACAAAGCCTTCAGGTTTCTTCATGTAGATTTCTTCTTCCAGATCCCCGTGAAGAAATGTTGTCTTCACATCCATCTATTCTACCTCAAAATTAAAATCAAAAGCAACAACAATAGATAAAAGTAATCTAATAGAAGCTATCTTGGAAATAAGAGAAAAATTATCACCAAAATCAATTCCCAATACTTGGGAATAACCTTTTTCTACCAACTGAGCTTTGTATTTCTCCACCTTCCCTTCTACATTCATCTTCTTCTTAAACACCCATTTTCTTCCAATGGGTTTCCTTCCAGCTGACAAGTACACTAGATCCAAAGCCTCATTTTTGTCCAAAGATGTCATTTCATCAACCATGGCCTTGTTGGCTTGTTGGGGTCTGACCTAGGTTCATAGTTAATTAGCCAAACAAATCTTGGTACTACTAGCCCTTTCGGCAATAGTACGCAGAGTGTGGACTGAGGTCTCACCCATAGTAGTATGGGAGGGTTCCAGAACTAGGTTTCTGCACCCTGGAGATGTCTGATGAGTTCGACTGGTCCACGGTTTGTCCCTGCGCGCAGGTTGCTTCGCGCACTTTCCCATTCCTCACGGCCTGATATACTGCCTTCGCGCAGCCCTACCTAGGGGCTGTGCTGCACTCTGTGTTATTACCCGAGATCTTATTTATCCTTCAGTTTTATTTAAGCACCTTTGCATACTTAACTATCTTAAGTTATAATTTAACAATACAAAACATTCATACAGGTGCGTGCAGTAAATAAACAGTATATTTGCAAATAATATTAATCATGCATTATCTTAAGAATAGATACACAGAATTATAACCAAACTTTTCTTTATGTATTTTCCACTGGTCGCAAACTCGACTTTCCCTGCACACTCAGTTGTAGGGGTCCACACACTCAACTGCGGACTACTAGGCCTCTGCGCACTCAGTTGTAGAGCCTTCTCCTACTCTATGACCCACAAACACACTCTACACTTTGACTCAACCACTTAGACTTCTCATGCTCCTTTATTCACCCTTTTTACTCTTAGAGCCTTTCTCTACATATACAATCCCATGGTCCGCAAACCATGGGCAGGTCTATCTAGCCGAAATTGCATTACAAAACTACGGCGGACAACCCTGTGACTTTATCATACTTTCGTGCCCCGCGCCCACTATTTGTAGAGCTTTTACAATAAGATTTGGTTAAAACTTGGGCTTTAAGCCCCAAAACATGCCTTGGGGGGATTCCATGCCCAACAGGCCCCCAACACAAACATCGCGACTCGCCCTCGAGTCACTCTGTTGGCGTGGTGATCTTTGCGCAGAGTCCCTCCAACTGTTCTCGAACTGCGTCAAGGTCACAACACACTAAGTTGCTACTTGTTGGATCTACTACATATGTTGTTCCGAGACCTCTATGTCGGGAGTGCTTCTCTGCATTAGTGGGGACATAGGTGGGCAACTCTGTTGGGGGTGTGCAGGCTGAGTGTCCTCCTCCATATCTTCATCCTTGTCCTCTGTGATGATAAGATCCTCCAACTCTTCTTCTTCTTCATCGGTTTCTATGGTGATGACTTTCCCTTTCTCCTCCATTGACAACTTGCTGCGAAACGGGTTCTGTGGGGACACACGTATGGGAACCATCACTTGTTTATCCTTCTTAGGTCTTGGCGTGCGCGATGATTTTAGGATTTATGCCACAATCCTGGCTCCTTCTGGAGCATCTCCCACAGCCAGAGCCTATGCAACCTCTCCAACAGTGATTTCAGTTATCTCTATAACATCCTCAACTATTGCCATCGTATTGGTCTAGAAATCTAGCACTCTCGAACTTAGGGGCTCAATCAACACTCAGTGCATAATAATTAGGGCTATGCTCAATCGCTCAATTCGGAAATGACCAAGTGTTGTTTTTTGGGTAGCCCTTTGTATTTTATAGCGCTTTTTGAATTTGAATTCGACCTTTCCCCCCAAATTTGGTTCATCAATGCTCCCTTGGCGGCAGATTTTCCCAGATCTTGCCCATAAATCGCATCTTAAATGCCTTTCGCCCACTCTATTTGGCCTCAAGTTGAGCATCCCATCATGAATAATGACTTCAATGGTCACTTTCTAGCCAACCCACGTGGTAGTGCAGCCCCTCATGCGCGGTCACAGACCTTGTGACTTTTTGTTTCTGCACACAACTCCAATCTTGCACGGCTTCCGGGCATAGTAGTTTATAGTCCCGTGCTTCCTTTCAACTACTTGGAGTGCTACGACTATTCCCTCGGCTAGTCAGGTGGCCACGCCACCTGTGTACGGTTTCCTCTGGTCATCCAACATTCTTGCTGGGAAATACCTACCTTTTATTGCTACTGGCGGCGTCGCGCACCTTATCATCTACAACGCATCACCCTGGTTAATTCTCTTAGTAATATGCGGTCCAAGCCAAGGCATCAGACTGACCAATTTGCAACGATAGTCCTCAAAATTGTTAGCATGATCGTGTGCACCCTATTTTATCACCATGGTCTTCTTATCAGGAAACTCGTCCCTTATCTCGTCTTCCAACTTCTTGACTTCCGCTTCTACCAAAGCACTTTTCCTCCTTAATTGCACCCTTTCTTTTTCAAGTTCTTGGAACCTAAAATTTCCTTGTTGGACTTCTTCCTCAAGTCCCATGCATTCTGCTTCTTGCGGCTATGTGATTTCTTCTTTCCAGGCTCCGTGAACCATCGTATCTACTGGTGCTACTATGTGTGGACTAGGATTTTCATGCTCCATAGGGATTACAACATTCGCTTCATACTTCGGCTTCAGAGGTGTTACATAGTCAGGGTTTTGCACACGGTCCTATATACCCAAAGAACGTTGGTACGCACAGGTCCCAGTTAGCCCACTTCACATGGTGGACCGTGTTTAGTGATTCACATACTTTGTCAAAAGCTTCTGTACACTTGGTCTTACCATACTTCATGGTCCCAAACAGAGCGGTGTTCATGCCATTGTCTTGCCCACACCTGCGTCTCGATCATGTCTCCTACCACAAGTACTGTGTGTATTCCTGCAAGTTTCGTACCATATGCTTATACCAACTTGGAAAGGTGGACGAGTGGTCCATTTCATCTGTCATACTTTTCTTTTAACCATATCTGAGGCTTCCCAAATCATAGGCATATCATCCTTTGGCATTCGTGCTAGTCCTCAAAACTTTTTTGGTGCGTAGCCTACCAACTTGGGGGCATAGCACGCAATACCCATTTCAGAGTGCCTAAACATTGTTGTTTCAACACTTCTCCTTCAAATTTGTTCAGGAACTCCTCCACTTCACCTGACCTGTCATACGTAGGTAGATCTCTTACCTCTGTTGCTACGCAGTGCAATGACCTTGTCATCATGTTGCAGTTGAGTGTGGTTACCTCATGTAACCGATTCTTCCATCGCTCTATCTCTTCGTCAGTATTTGATGTATAGGATCTTTCATGCTCCCACAAGATTTGACCATCCATGGTTGGATTTACCCAGTCTTGCTCACACGCAGTTATCTTGTAGATACAATCTAGATCATTGTCGCTGTCGTAGTCATGCACTGGCTCTGTGTAGTGCGATCTTTCCGCGGGGTCTAAAGGTACCACTACGCGTAGTGAATTTTTCTCAAAAATCATCTTGTGCTTCTTTAGATTTATCACTCCATTCATGTCATTAGTCCAATCTATTCCCAGTAGTGCGGGATAGGGATTGTTGTCATCAACAATCTCTATCACTTCGAAATCTACTAGCGTGCTTGCACCTTCGATATCTACTGGGATTCCCTCTAATCTACCCATAGGTAGGATCTTTTTTTGGTTCGCCATTCGCAGTTGGATAGGAGACCATTGCAACGCAGACCTTCCCATGCGTTCCCATGTCTGCTTTGGCAGGACATTCACGTCTGATCCTAGATCTAGAATCACTTAATCCATTCATATTCCACGATCTGCACGGTCAATCTCGTCTCCCTTCCTGTTTTCATCATGTGCTTCTCCAACTTTTGAACTACGTGCGGTTCTCCTGGCACGGTCCCAACACATCTAGTTATGAGTTCTTGCAACCCCTTCACAACCTTGTTGTCACACAGCAGCTTCATGCATGTCTCCAAGAATGTAGTGAGCATTGATGGGTCCATTTTTGGCTCCAGTCTGTCTTTACTTCTTGAAATGGAGGCATCCACAAAGCTCCTCTTAGCTTCCATGAAGGTCTCCTTAGCGTGCTCCAAATCAAATTCTAGTTCCTTCGTTGGGGCTTTGCAAACCCAGGTTCTTTCTTCAGGCTGATTGCCTTTGTCATTCCCTGTTGTAATACCACTTCGGAGCACGATACTTACACTGGGGTCTTTCTCGTGTGGCTTAGAACTCATCATTTGTAGGTTCTGAGTCGGGGGAGGCTGGAGTGCTCCTTTATTGCACAACCTCGCTATCAGTGTGGGACAGTCCTCCGTCTCATAATCAAACTATGTACAATATAAGCATGATGGTTTCGTTGGATTTGTACAATTGTAGGCATAATGCCCTTGCTCTCTGTAATTGTAACATATCAGCTGTCCGTGACCTCTTCCTAGTTCCATTCCACCTCGCCCTCGTCCATGCCCCTGAAATCCAGTGCGTGCCATTCCTACATTTTGAGAAAGGGGCCGTGTTTTAGCCTGAACTATGTACAATATAAGCATGATGGTTTCGTTGGATTTGTACAATTGTAGGCATAATGCCCTTGCTCTCTGTAATTGTAACATATCAGCTGTCCGTGACCTCTTCCTAGTTCCATTCCACCTCGCCCTCGTCCATGCCCCTGAAATCCAGTGCGTGCCATTCCTACATTTTGAGAAAGGGGCCGTGTTTTAGCCTGAACTCTGTAGGTAGGAGTCCGATTCATTATCAATTCATAGCACATGGGTTTGTCAACCAAACCGCATCTCTAAACAAAGGGGACATTATCATCAATTATAGGTTATATTAACATTTCATTCCATGATTGGGAGAGAAGACTAAGGTTCTAGGGTTCAACAAATAGAGCAACAAAGGGTAACAGGTAACCATGGAGGCACATGGAGGAGGGATCTCCCCTCCCTCCTACAGCAATGTGGTTTCAAACAGAGGAAGAGCAGGGAATAAGAACAAGCCTCTACACTCCTCGGAGGACAAGACAAAAAACACTACAAATCGGAAGGCGGAAGGCAACAAAACCCATGCAGAACAAGGGGCCCATGAGGAAGATCGACAGGAGGAGAAAGAGGAAGACAGAGGTTAGGGAACAGAGAATAGAACCAAGATGGGGCGCTGTAAACCCAAGACCATAACTAAACCATATTTTTTATTGAATGATCCAGCTCTGCAAGAGCACAGGGGTCACATGGCTAACTATGCCATTATATGCAAGCTTATGGGAATTTTGTTGTCAGAGAAAGCATTGTACACTTGGATAAAATACAACTGGAAACCAAAGGGAGAGTTAAATATACATCTAGGATCAAAATGTTTTTTTATAGTGGTGTTCACGAGCATGGAGGACAGAGATAGAATTTTTGAAGGAGGACCATACTTCTTTGCAGTTGCTAGTCTCTATATGTGGCCTTGGATAATGAACTTTGTGCCAGAATGAGAAACCTTCACTTCAGTATCGGTATGGATTAGACTCTACTCCTTACCTTTAGATTACTGGTTGCCAGAGTCTTTAAAAGCTATACACAATAAATTAGGTCATTTCTTAAAGATTTCTGAGGCAACCCTACGAGGAAAATATACCTCCCATGCCCGTATATGTGTGGAGATGGACCTCTCAAGAGCCCTTCCAGATGAGGTCATTCTAGAATTTTATGACAAAGAATGGGTTCAAACAGTTGAATGTGAGCATATCCCTTTCAGATGTCACAAATGTCATGAGCATGGGCACCTATCTAGAGATTGTTCTCTTAATAAAAGGAAGGAACACCTAAACACTAGCAAAGGGAAAGATCAGACAGGTTTCACCAAAGTAGGAGGAAAAGTAAAAGGAGGGGGAAGGAAGACACAAAAGAACCCTACTGAGAATGATAACAAAACAAGAAGTCATAATGGTTTCGAGATATTAGGAGAAAAATAAGTAGATGGAGATGATCATAAGTGCATAGAGAATCAGGAAGCAAGGGGGAAAGAAAAAGAGACCAGCATGGAGTTCACACAGGGACAGAATGAACACACGATGGACCCTTTGAGTACCATGGACATAGAAAAATACCATGACATGACTCCAAGTGAAAGTGGCATAGAGGACCAAGACTTACAGGAGATCCTGGAAAGGGAGAAATTAGAAATGGTAAAGTTTCTCGAACAAGGAGGAAACCTGGCAATAAACTCCATACCTCAAGAGGATGTGGAACAGGTACAACAGATATTCCCTAACAAGTCACATCAAATAGCTGCAGGAATCAGAAGAGGTCATGATAACCAGGAAAATAAAGGGACTTCCTCTATAAGATTATTAACAGGAAAATTAATAAAAAATCCAGGCAAGAAGAGGGGAAGGAAAAGATAGAAAGAATTGCTACTAGAGTGTGGCAAACTCATGATTGACTCAGGAAGGATGAAATAGCTTTCCAATTACTCCTTCAAAACCCCACCCCATTGAAAATCACAACCTAGAACATTAGAGGACTAGGGAGTAGAAGAAAATAGAGGAATCTAGGTAATAGGACCAGAGAGGGAAAATCTAACATAGTATTCATTCAGGAAACAAAATTCTCAGTGGAGAAGATCAAAGAAAAACATAGAAAATGGTTAAACAGATATGAATACCTTGAGGTTAAGGCAAATAAATCTGTTGGAGGAATTCTCACTCTATGGGATCCACAGAAATTTGGTGTGATTGATGTGGAGGCATCCAGACACCACCTTTATTTGATTATCCAACCTGTGGGTGACAAGCAATGTTACATGGTCACCAATGCCTATAGGCCTCAGCCAGTGGATGACAAACTTCGTCTCCTCACAACACTGAAGGATATGAAGAAGAGACACCCAACTCTACCCTGGATTCTAGGAGGTGATTTTAACATGCTAAAATCACTCACGGAGAAGAAATGAGGAACTAGAACACTTGGTAGGGATTCAGTTGCCTTCCTGTACTTCCTCACCAATATGAAACTGGTAGATATGGAAACCAACAATGGAATCTTCACTTGGAATAATAAAAGGGGGGGCTCTTCCCAAGTAGCCTCAAAATTAGACAGATTTATTATCTCAGAGGAACTTCTCCTCATGGGAAGTAGCCTAACTATGCTCATCCTACCTTTTGGAGGTTCAGACCATTGGCCCATTCAATTGGAAGCTTCTTTTTTGGAAAACCGAGGAACAACCCCTTCAGGTTTGAAACTGCTTGGCTCACACATTTAGATTTCCTTACAAACATTGAAAAATGGTGGAAAGAAGAGCTACACCTCCAAGGTACAAAGATGTTCCTTCTACACTATAGGCTCAAACACATTAAAGATAGACTCGAAGACTGGAATAAGAAGGAATTTGGTAATATATTCAAAGTTAAAGGAGAAGTGGAAAAGAAATTAAAGGAATTAAACCAAATTATTATCACAAAAGGCTATACAAACTAAAGGAAAGATATGGTAGAGTCACTTTAGCATGAATGGGAAAACAGATGTCTACAAGAGGAAATACTCTAGAGACATAAATCCATAGTACAATGGATTAAGGAAGGGAGAGAAATACCAAATTCTTTCACAGATCCACCATAGCTCATAGAAACAATAACAGGATTTTGAAACTTACAGATCAACATGGAATAGAAAGAAACACTCATGAAGAGATGGAAGAGGTCCTAGTACAACATTTTAAGAGAATTGCTGAGGAAACCACGGTGGATAGAAATGAGCCTATGAAAAGGTTCACTCAGTACATTCCTAAATTGGTATCTAGAGAAGACAATTACAATCTCAACAGACCAGTAATAGAGGAAGGGATTGAGGAAGCTATTACAGAGATGCACAGTGGGAAAGCACCAGGCCCAGATGGCTTCAATGTGGAATTTTTCAAAACATGTTGGAGGATAGTGAAACAGGATATTCTGGAGGTAGTGGAAGACTTTCGAAGATTTAAAACAATATTGAAGGCTCTCAATGAATATTTTATAGCCTTAATCCCCAAATAGGAAAAGGCCACCTCTCCAGATAGATTTATACCTATAGCATTATGCAATGTGGTGTACAAAATAATATCCAAAGTAATTTCCAACCGTCTCAAACCACTCCTCCCTAACCTAGTGTCAGAGGAGCAAACGGGCTATGTGGAAGGAAGGCAAATTCTTAACAACATAATTCAAGCTCATGAAGTGGTTCATTCACTTAACACTAATAACAGGCAGGGATGATAATGTAGTTGGACATAGAAAAGGCCTATGATAAGCTTAGCTAGTCAAATATAAGAGCAGTTCTCAAAGCATATGGATTTGATTACAATTGGATTAAGTGAGTCATGGTGTTAGTTACCACTGCCAGCTATTCAATTCTTCTCAATGGATCTCCCTCCAAAACCTTCAAGCCTACTAGAGGTCTCAAACAAGATGATCCTCTTTCTCCTTTCCTTTTCATTCTAATGATGGAAGGGTTAGGGAAAGCGATTAGAGATGCTAAGAAGGAAGGGAGAATTCAGGGCCTGAGACTCACTCAAGGTGGGGACTCAGTAACACATCAGCAATTTGTGGATGATACTATTCTTCAAGGCACACCCACAGTCAAGGTAGCCGGAGCATTTAAGAAGACTCTGAGTGATTTCGCTATGGTAGCAGGCACAGAGGTAAGTCTTACTAAATCAAATATTTTCTTTTTCAACACTGATATTTCGATTCAAAGAAATATTTCCAGAATTTTGGGCTTTCGAAGAGAGTCTTTGCCCTCGAAATACCTGGGAGTTCCCCTCACTGCCAAACTGTTTCACAAGGAAATATGGGAGCCTATTCTAAATAAGCTAAAAGATAAGATTAGCAAATGGACAAATAGAGCCCTAAATCTAGCAGGGAGGTTGATTCTAACTAATTCTATCCTCCAAACCATCCCTATCTATATGCTATCAGCTGTTCCATCACCAAATGGAGTAATTTCTAAAATAAGAAACACTCAGAGAGATTTCCTCTGGGGGAAAGGTGAAGAAAAGAAGAAATGGGCCCTAGTGGCATGGGATAAGGTTTGCAAACCAAAATCCCATGGAGGCTTAGGTCTTCATGACCCATGAATTCTTAACAGAGTTTTAGGAGCCAAAGTCTGGTGGAGATGGCTAAAGGAAATACAATCCCCCTGAGATACACTATGGAATCAAAAGTATGCAAGCGATTGGCATGAGAAGAACCTCATAAGAATGATAGGATAAGTAAAATGTTCACCAATTTGGGATAAAGCATGGGAGAACAAGGCCCTAGTCCAAAAACGTAGTTTCTGGGAGGTTAGAAATGGAAATCTGGCCTGGTTCTCGGAGGATAATTGGCAGTAGGAGGATAATCTCTGTAGTGAAGAATTAGCAACCATTCACACAGATACCATCACCAAAGGATTAAGAAGGGTAAGTGACTATTGGGATCAATCAAGTAACAACAGGAAATGGAAAATATGGAAACTTCCAGATTACAGTGAAATGGGCATGATGAAGACTCAAGTTATAGCCCTTAACGATCTTTTGGAAAAGAGACAAATCTTAACCTCAACCTTGGATGATCAATTAAGATGGGGAAAGCATAAGGCAAGTCTCTTCACCCTTAAGGAAGCCAAAAGAATAGACACAGGGCTCAACTTTCCAAACACGGATAAGATATGGAAAGAACTATGGGATAATCCTCATTGGATGAAAGTCAAACTATTCAACTGGCTGGTGCAATAGGGCATGATTCTGACATGGGACAACCTAAGGAAAAGAGGCTTTGTTGGCCCCTCAATATTTCATCTGTGTGGTCAACTAGAAGAAACCACTAATCATCTCCTGAATAGATGCTCATTCACTACAACACTTTGGAACTGGGTTGGAGAAGTCTTTGAGCAAACATATAGACATGTGAATGACATCATTGCTACACTGAAGAACTGGCGGAGAAATTTCTCGAATAATGAGACAATAAACTATGCCTAGGTGTTGACCCCAGGGTTTGTAATCTGGAATGTTTGGAAGGAGCGCAATAACAGGATTTTCAAAGATAAGATGAGCCCAGTGAGTAGCGTCCTTAAGCTAATCCTTAAGCAACTCAAGGAGACTATTCACATCTTAGGGGGTGTTTCTTTAGGAAAACCTATAGGACATAGAGAGGCCAGAATCTTTGAAACGTTGGAGCTTCAATTTCATCCCCCTCAGTGTCCTCTGCAAATCAATAGGAACACCTTAGAAGGTAAGACTCTTTGGAAGCCCCCTTCTCAACGTTTTTTAAAATTTAACATAGATGGAGCTTCTAAAGGAAATCCTGGAGAAGCAGGCTATGGAGGGGTCCTAAGAGATGAGGAGGGAAACATACATGTCATATTCAATAGTTATCTAGGGAAGGCAACCAACAATATGGCTGAGCTCATGGCGATGGAGCTTTTCTTGGAAATATTGTTCAAGCACAACATTCATAATGTCATCATTGAGGCTAACTTGGAATTAGTAATTAATTCGGTCAAACGGATTAGCGCTGGAGCAGCTCTAGAGAAAATATTAGGTCAGTAGTGGCTTCTACAAGTCTACCAAAGAATTCAATCACACCTAGAGATTCTAAAAACTCTCAGGTTTGTGCATGTTCGCAAGGAAGCCAACAAAGTGGCGGACTGGCTAGCCAATGAAGGGGTTAGAAGCAAGCTTACTAACAGGTGCTGCTGGTGGGAGGAGGTAACAAATGATAGAGTGAGAGATGAATGCTCATCTCGGGCACTCATAGACAGAAAACACTATCAGAATAGACCGAGAGACAACATTTCACTTTATGCAAATGAGGAATAAGTTCACTTTAGACAGATTCTCAGTGGAGGAGCACTTTAGGATTACTCAGGATTTCAGCTTAGTCTATATTAGCCTAGGTTCTATTGGGAGTCTGGATAGAGGAAGTCATAGGGCCAGAAGATTTCTGTGCAAAAGGAAAAGATCCCAAAAAATAGGCCACTGTGAAGATCGACAAAAGGTGACCCTTCAAGGCATGGCTTCCTTAGGCAAAACTTTGGGGACCAAGAGAGTAGCGAACCAGAGTCATAAACTACCCGGGTGCCCTTTGACCAAGAAATGGTTTTCACGGATTGCATGCGATGCCACTCAGCAATTGACACGTGGTCGGGGAAGAAAAATGTATATCGCCCTCATCGCGTGGTATTCCTCGTGCTTATGAGATGTGTGATATTGCTTGGGGTCGTAGGATCAAGAGGGGGAAGATCAACAACCACAGATGGTCGTGTAAGTTTGTGGGACCGAAAGATCAAAACAACTAATAGTTTACCACCTTTATCGGGCGCCCTCAAACCCATTGGTGGTTTTTAAGGAAAAGCTAGTGATGTCATTCAAAGCGCGACATGTGGTGGGCATTGAGGAAGGAATTCCACCTTCATCGCGCGGTATACATCTTACTTCTAAGCTGTGCGATATGTATACCAGCCGTCGGATTAGAAGGGGAAGATCCACGGCCATAATTGGTCGAGTAGTTTAGGTGGTTTTCGTGGGCCATTGCTCCACACATTTTGTTTATGGATTATCTGGCTCTTTAAAAAAAATGCGGGTTTTAGGGCACAATGTTTTTTTCTCCCTCTTCGTTGTGGGGGTTTGCGCTTTTGAGCGCTTGCTGTAACGTATGTAATTTATTTTCTTTCTTAAGTCAATAGAAGGATCGTCTCTTGCTTAAGCAAAAAAAAAACATTTCATTCCATGATTAGAAATACAAAGCACGATAAGAGAACTGCAAGGAAGTGGCAATGAGTTTTTTTTTTGCGGGTGCTCTATTCAAGCCATATTACCTTTGTTTTCTTTAACATTGAGCTCTTTCGAGGGTAGATCTTTTTTTATTGTTCCTAAAGACCATTCTTTTAACCCCAAATAAGTATTCAGATTGCTCAAAGTTTGCTTACAGTGTATTTATGTAAAGCTAATAATAGAGGATTTTTGGAAAAATAATTCTTGGTTTGCAAAAAAATTGGGATGGTGGTGTTTAAGGGAATTGATTCAATCTCCTTAAATACAAAAATATTATGATTGTCAAACTTATAGATAGAAAATCTTATAATCTTATAATTGAGATGATAGATATGATCACTATGAGTAACATAACACTCATTAGAATTGTTGCAGATAGACCCAGGTTCAACTCAAAAATTGATTGCACCAAACAAATAGTTCCTTTCATGACTTGAAATTTTTGGTCCATGCCTAGACAAGTGTTGGGTGTATCACAAAAATTATCAATTTCATGATCAGAAGATTGATTGAATCTCGGTCGTGAAACCATGGTTTTGATTAAAGATTCATGTCTCCCTGTTGTGAAACCGATCTATTTTCAAGTTCTAATCGATTTAAACTGTATAAAGGAGTGAATATTGAGAAAAAAAATAGTCAACATTTTGCCCTAATATAAGCATCACCCCCTCTTCAAAGGATTGAAATCTATCCCAAAGACCCATAAAAAAAAGGCCAAAAAGACCAATAAAAGGCCCATAATTTAATGCTTTGATATACAGACAAAGAGAAATAGTTACAATGGATGTTTAATTTGATGAGTTTAAGTGTTTTGTTTCAGGCCATTGGTCACCATGATTACAAAAACATGAAAACAAAGTTTTACACCGACAACATGAAACACACATACAATTTTTTTTGTATTCCCTAGGTAGCACAATGCCCATATTTCTTAAAAACAAACGCTAATTTTTGGATTAAATGCCAGCGACATGAAATGAAAATACCAATTACAATGAAGGCATAGAGCTTTCAAATTCAACAAATTCAAAAAATTGAGATTGATTCGAGGGAAGCCCCCAAATCTAGTTCAAGTCCATGCAATACATTGACCTCATAAATTATACTTTTTAAAACTAGTTTTCATGTTATTTAAAATTTTAAAGTATTGTTGCTATTATGTTTGCAAGGGTTGGAATCAAAATCAATATGTTAAGTAGCAGAGGGAGCAAAGGGAAAATATTTGAAAGAGCAATTTCTAGTTTCAACTTTCAAACACTCTCCTCTATTGAGGAAAATTTGCACCTATAATGGTGATCATATTTCCTTTAGATTTGTTTGCAATACATGACTATAGTGGAACTGGAAAATACTCAAATTTGAATGTTAACTACACTTCTTTGAGATGAGATTCAATTGAAAGAAAGGGGCACCCTAAGATCCCTTGGATTGTAGTATCTATATGGAATCTTGAACCTCATATTGGAAGCCCACAAAAATAATGGTGGAATTTCAAGAAGAAGAAAGCTCTATCCTAGAAAAATTTATCGATAACATTCCTTTATTGATGTGGAGCCAAAGAATGGGAACTCCACATGGAATTAAAAATGGAAAAGTAAGAGCTTTTTTTATGGAACTCTTACACATATTCTTTCTCAATGAGGAATGGTTCGAGAAAGGCTTTGAAGTTGAATCTTTCATTCTTAAAAGGGCTCTTTCATATCACTACCCTATATGTCTAGATATATAAAATGGTGAAAAAGCCAAAAACAAGCCCTTCAGGTTTGAAGGTGTGTAGCATGATCGTCTAGATTTGGAAAATATAATTGTGGAAGTGATGGAATACGTAAGATGTTTATTTTATCCAGGAAACTGCTACACTTAAAAAGAGGTTCAAGGCCATAAATATTAGAAACGATAAGATATTATGAGATAAATTAATGTGAAATTGAAAGCTAACTCTAGTGGTTGAAGGAAGGAATTGTTGATTGAGGTTTTTTGTGAGCCATGACAAATATCTCATTTTCACATGCAAGCTAGAGCGTGAGGTAAGAAGTTACATGTGAAAAAATATAAGATAAATATCATATAAATTAATATCCAACAATGACCACAATGTTGGTCAATTGAACTCAAAAGTGCAGCCAATGTGAATAATGAGTGGGAAATATTTTTCAAGAAGAGAAATGAACCAGAGAATGATAATGAAGTGTTGGACCAAGAACTCCTAAATTAGGAAGAAAGTTTGTTTGGATGAGGTATACATAAGAGAAAAGGTTTTTGGGAGGAAAGGTAATCAAATAGCTCAAAGAAGGAGATAAGAATAGTACATTCTTTCACAAAACCACCCAAAACAGGAGGGAAAATAACAAAATTTCAAGACTAATCAATTAATATGATAGAATAACTTAAAAGAAAGAACAAATTTGAAATGAGCGGAAGTTTATTTCAAAAACAAAACTGACTAATATAGGATCCAAATTTCCCATAAGCATAGCAAAAATTTTGGATGCTATCTGGACAATCATCAACGATAAGATGATGTTAAACTTATGGCTCCCATTACTAAAGAACTTTAAGAGGTTTGTCATTTCATGAAAAAAGATCAAGGATCATAGCCCAAAAGGGTTCTAGGTTAATTTCTATCAAAAAGTGTGGCATACAATGAAGGAAAATCCTCGTGGATTAGCAGAAGAATTTAGGAGATCTGGGAGATTTATGAAGGCTCTGAATTTTACTTTCCACATAAATGAGAAATCAATAGATGTTGGCCAAGTCTTATGTTTGAATAAATAAACTTTTTAAGGGAGATTTTTCTTTGTATGGAAATGAATTGTGGGTAGTACCTGTTAAGCTCGTAACCTGCAAAAAGATACCCAAATACAGAATATGTGAAGAAAGATACCCAGAACATAGAATAGTGAGATTCAACAACAAATATTTTATTATTCAGAAAGCAATGTTCACTGGCCTCTTCGAGGGGGCAATCTCCAATAGAGCAGAGCTCGATTCAAAAACAAGACACGATGCTCCTCGCAGTGAGTCTCTAGCCTTTATATATGACTCATACATGCAATACCATGGATCAATACCATGGGTTTTATTAATACCATCTATCTAATACCATGGCCCATTTGCAACTAATTGTGGTCCCGACATTAATTGCGGGTTAACCACTTACAATTATTAATATGGTCTTTATTGACTCTTTATTATGACTCGATCCCACTACATAAATAAGGGGGTTAGGGTGGGACCCTAACATGCCCTCCCCCTTAAGAATAGCCTTGTCCTCAAGGCTGAAGCTGTGGAAACTGCTGAAGAATAGTGGCTGGTTCCCAAGTTGCATCTTCCCGAGAGGTGTCTTTCCACTTGATGAGAACTTCCCTAATCATGCGGCCACGCAGATGCCTTTCTCGTGTGTCTAGGACCTGTTCAGGTTGGAGCCAGATTGACCCTTCCTCGTCCAATTCAGGTAGACTAGATTGAATTCTGCAATTGTTCCCAATCACTTTCTTGAGGCATGAGACATGGAAAACTGGATGGATTTTTGCAGTGGGTGGCAAAGCCAGCTTGTAGGCTACTTCTCCAACGCGCTGAAGTACTTGATATGGTTCGTAGAATTTTGGAGATAGTTTCTGACAACCCTTTTCTTTGAGTGATGTTTTCTTATATGGTTGCAGCCTAAAAAATACCTGATCCCCTTCTTGAATTGGCGCTCTGAGCGATGCTGGTCTACCTATTGCTTTATGTGGTTTTGAGCTTGATGAAGATTCTCCCTAAGATGGGCGAGCATGGTTGCCAGTTTTGTAGGAGTTGATCCTCTGCTTGTACCTTTGAGCACCCCTTGATATAAGAAGTAGGGGAAGGAGGGAGTTGACCGTATACTACTTCATAGGGAGTCATTTTGGTGGTGGCATGATAGTTGGTGTTATACCACCATTTAGCTAGAGGTAACCACTGTACACAAAGATGTTGCTTTTTTGAAGTGAAACACCTAAGGTAGGTTTCCAGACATTTGTTGACGGCTTCAGTTTGACCATCCGTTTTTGGATGATAGGAAGTACTGATTTTTAGTTGGGTGCCTTGTAGCCTGAAGAGTTCCTGCCAAAAAGTACTGGTGAAGATCGGGTCACGATCAGACACAATAGAAGTGGGCATGCCATGCAATTTGAAGATCTTATCCATGAAAGATTGAGTGACCAAAGTTGGTGTAAACGGGTGGGGTAGGGCGCAGAAATGAGCATACTTCGAAAGTCGGTCCATAACCACCATGATGACTGACTTGTTTCCTAACTTTGGAAGACCTGTAATGAAATCCATATAAACCTTCGTCCATATTGATGCCGGGATGGGAAACGGTTGTAATGTGCCTGGTGCTTTGACGGTCTCCCCTTTGTGGCGTTGATAGACATCACATTCTGCTACAAAACTAAGGATGTCCTTTTTCATGCCTGTCCAAAAAAATGATCTTCTGGTGCGAGCATATTTCTTCTGAAAGCCTGAATGTCCCGCAATGGGTGATGAGTGCAATTATGCCAAAATGCGGCTTTTGAGGGTGGATGTTGGTGATATTAAGATTCTATCCTTGTAGTGAAGAATATCATCCTGCCACGAGTATCCCTTGATGGAATTTGGATCCGCCTGCAATTGAGAAATGAGTTAGGAGAGTGCGGGATGTGAAAACCATTCCCTGCAAGCCTCTTCAATCCATTCTGGAATGGGAAGGGAAATTGCTAGTAGGGTACTTTCCTCCTCAAATTGGCGAGATAATGCATCTGCTACAATATTTTCTTATCCTTTCTTGTAAATGATCTCATAATCATATCCCAGCATTTTGGTGAGCCATTTATTTTGTTGTGGGGAGGATGGGGGTTGCTCCAAAAAATATTTAAGACTGTGATGGTCTGTGTGGATTTGGAAACGTTGCCCCAGTAAGTAAGGTCGCCAGGTCTCTACTGCATGTAAGATGGCCATCATTTCCTTCTCAT
>APFE031448940.1:30055-59531 GCA_000404065.3 Pinus taeda | reverse complement strand
ACCTTCCTGCATTAAGACTGCCCCAATACCTGTACCCGAAGCATCACATTCAATGACAAAAGATTTGGTGAAATCAGGTAGTGCTAAGACTGGAGCGGAACACATGGCATTTTTTAGAGTTGTAAATGCCTGCTGTGCGTCCTCATTCCAGAAGAATGAATTTTTCTTCAGGAGTTGAGTGAGAGGCTTCGTTATGCGACCATAATTGTGGACAATTTTGTGATAATAGCCTGTGAGACCCAAAAATCCTCTCAGACTCTTCAAGGTCTTAGGTTGAGGCCAATCCTGTATTGCCTGGATCTTTTTGGGGTCCACCTTGACACCTGCATGCCCCACAATGTGGCCAAATACTCAACTTCTTCCATGCCAAACGAACACTTGGACATCTTAACAAATAATTTATGCTTGCGGAGCAGTTGCAAGAGTAGATCTACATGTTGAAGATGTGCGGCCCATGTGCAACTATAGATGAGGATGTCATCGAAGAAGACAAGAATGAATTTCCTGAGATATGGTTTGAGAAGATGGTTCATAAGGCTCTGAAAAGTAGATGGGGCATTACAAAGACCGAATGCCATGACTAGGAACTCATAATGGCCTTCATGAGTTCGGAAAGGAGTCTTTGGAATGTTGACTTCCTTCATGCGAATTTGGTGGTAGCCTGAGCGGAGATCCAACTTAGTGAAGAATTGAGCCCCATTGAGTTCATCCAGCAAATCATCAACCACCAGGATGGGAAATTTATCTTTCACTGCCAACTTATTGAGGGCCCTGAAGTCTGGACACATCCGCCATTCCCCATCTTTCTTGAGTACCATGATCACTAGTGATGAATAAGGACTAATGTTGGGACGTATGACACTTGCTTCCAAAAGTTCCTTGATTATTTTTTCTATTTCATTCTTTTGGGTGAACGGATATCTGTATGGGCACATATTTGGGGGTTGGGCCCCTAGAACCAAGGTGATGCTATGATCATGTTCCCCTCTCGAGGGTGGAAGCTCATGAGGCTTGTCAAAGACTTGCAGATGGTTATTTAAAATCTGTTGCATCTCAGGATGAATCGGCAGAGACTTGGTTTCGATTGCCTGGATGGCATTAAATTGAGCTATAACTCCATGATGGCCTTTTTTAGCAATTTTTCCATCCTATGCGAGCTGATGATAGAGGGAGCTCCCGCCTGGAGTCCACGGAGGGTATGTGTGGAGTTGTTCTGTTTAAAACTCATATATAACTCCTAGAAATCCATTGTGATTGGCCCCAGAGTGCGAAGCCATTCAGCACCGAGGACAATGTCGCACCCTCCCATGTGTATGGCAAACATGTGGGTCTTCAACTGATAATCCCCCGCGGACTTGGAAATTAGAAACTGCTCGTACAAAACAATGCACTGCTTCCGCAACTTTTTGATGGATGAAATTATGTGTACTTCCACTATCAATCAAGACTACTACTGGGCGATGTTTAATAAAACCTCTGATTTTGAGAGTTTGAGGTGAGGAAATCCCTGCCAAAGCATGCAGTGAAATAACTGGTTCATCAGGGACACTGTCCTTTTGATTGTCATCTTCTACCGCCTCAGGTTCCTCAAGTGGTGGATCTTCCTCCAATGAGCTGTAATCAGTGGCATCAATTTGAAAAAATTTGGGCTCCTTGAATTTATGACCTGGGGAGTATTTTTCATCACAGTAGTAACATAATCCCTACTTTCTTCTTTCGGCCATTTTTGCATGTGACACCTTTTGAACCTTGAGTGTTTGAGTCATGCTGTGAGCCTATGGGGGGCGACCCTTGGTGGTGAAATTTGGGTGAATGGACTGGGCTACTAATGCACGTTCCACGTTACGAGCTACCTTGCAAGCCTCCATCCATGTGGGAGGGTGGTGCAATAGGACGTGGGCTTGTATGGGCTCTTTAAGACCGCTGATAAAACATTCCATGTAGAACACGTCTGAGAGACCCCTATTGCGGAAAGCTAAGGCTTCAAAGGCTGTAACATATTCATCCAGTGTCCCAGTCTGTCGGAGCTTAGTAAGACGACCCAAAAAATAAGATTCCTTGTCAAAGAGTTCTGTAAGAGCTTTTTTGAAGGTGGTCCAAGACACAAAACTTCCATTGCAACGTTGATGCCATTCCCACCATTGCCACCTTTCATTGTCCAAGTACATGCTCCCCACAATAAGCTGAGTCTCATTATCTAAGATTTTATTCAGATTGAAATACTGCTCCATTTGTGTTATCCATGCGACCGGGTGCGAACCATCAAATTTATGCATATCCAACTTGGGAGGTCGCGGACGGGATTGTTGGTGGGTGCCCCAGAGGTGAAGAAAGTGGCTAGACTCACCCTTACTGTGTTCATTGCCAATATACGCCTCCTCCGGGGCTTCCTCCTTGCCCGTAGGGATTATGCTAGTTAGTCTGTCAAGCTAAAATTGGAGGGTTTGCAAGGATTGTTCAAGTTTTTCCATCCTCTCATTGGCCATAGCTTGAGCTCTAGTTGCTACCATGCACCAACCTGAGGTCCTTCAAATTTGGGACCGCCCGATTTTTTTTTTCACTAAGAATTGAATGGTACCACCGTGCTTAGCTCGTCGTCCTAATTTTGATGGGCTAGATCACCAATAAGCGCCCCGAGAGTCACACAACTTCTCAGATCTAGTGGATCTGAGAGATATGAATGGTAGATCAAATAGCTCTGATCGGCGGAACAGAGTGCTGCTCTGGATCTGTTGAATCTAGTAGATTGGACTGGCTGGTCTGCTAACTCGGAACTGCAAGACTGACGTCTGTTGCTGCTGCAAACCCCCTTGCGAGATCTGATCTGGCAAAGATTATGCGTGATCCCAAGATAGAAAAGGGAACTATGGTCTCGAGGAGTGTCAGGTGTTACAGATCGCAATATACATAAGGGTCTGACAGTAGTACTCGGCCCAATGTTTCAGGGCTCTAACTAAGGAGGATCAACCGTACCCTTAGCCGTACAACCCAACTACCCTATCGTATAGGCGAGTAATCTCTCCGAGTGCTATTCTTGGTGTACTGTAGCAGCAAGACAGCTGACGGTTTATCTATGGTAAGGTTTCAAAGGAGCTAGGGGGCTTCCGATATACCCAGAGGGTACTTGGAAGAAAATCCATACGCGATTCTGTCTAATGCGCTACTACTCGAAGGGGTACCCACAGGGGTTACAAGGGAGTCCAACAAGCGTGACTACCTCTTGTATTTCCTGCGTGCATGCCTCCCCAAATTTGCAGGTTCATGCACTCAACGAAAGATCTTGTGGTTTAAAGACATCGGAACACGTCTCTAGCCAAAAAAAATTTGCTAAGAAATGGAGATCCCACCTGCCCTAGAAAGTGCTCTAATACCACTTTTTATGCTCTTAACCTACAAGACGATACCAAAATTCCAAATATGCGAAGCAATATACCCAGAACATAGAATAGCGAGTAAAAACAACAACTATTTTATTATTCAGAAAGCAATGTTCACTTGCCTCTTCGAGGGGGCAACCTCCAATAGAGTAGAGCTTGATGAAAAAATAAGACACGATGCTCCTCGCAGGGAGTCTCTAGCCTTTATATATGAATCATACATGCAATACCATGGATCAATACCATGGGCTTTATTAATACCATCTATCTAATACCATGGCCCATTTGCAACTAACTGTGGTCCCATCATTAATTGCGGGTTAACCACTTACAATTATTAATATGGGCTTTATTGACTCTTTACTATGACTCGATCCCACTACATAAATAAGGGGGTTAGGGTGGGACCCTAAAAATAGGCAAGTATAATGAAGGTTCACGGGGATGAGTTAGCCATTTGAATGCATTTAATTCAATGATTCGACGATCAAATCGATGGATCAAAAATGAGTATGAGATAGGAGTTAAAATGGTGGCGAATTATAATGGATTTGACAAGGGACTATCATGCATAAACTGCAATGATTTCAGTTTTTCGGTAATGTTATGTCCACATAATTCATATATACAATATGTTAACCCCTATTGTAAAATTAAAGTGTTACATACCTTATATTTATTTGCTAACCTTTATATGTCCTTTGATGTCATTTGCAGGTACTTTGCACTTGAAAGGAGTCAATAATTTCTTCAATTTGAGCCATCAAGTGTCCCTGTTAGATTGGCTGCAGAAACTTTGTCAGAGATGCAGAAACTTGCCAGAGCTACAGAAAGTCACTATTTCTGTAGCTAATTTTTTTTTTTCAAGAAAGGGATGTTTAGAAAAAGGGATTTTTAGAAAAAGGGATTTTTAGAAAAATGATTAAGAGAAAATTTAAGGTTCCAACAAGAGTTGGTTTTCACTTTAAATTTTTTGTATAAGCCTGCAAATAACTAGTTGGTTTTCATGTTTATACATTATTATTATTATTATTAAACAGAGAAATAAAATTTCTAAGGTGGAAAAGAAGAAAAATTCCTCTTAACCATCTTCAATTTTGAGTTATCTTGGAAAATTTTGACAAATTCCTCTTTTTTCATTGGATTCTTATAAAATCTAAGTCGATGTCCATTTACTAAAAGGGGAATTTTCTCTTCATCAATAGTCCTGATTCTGATTGTACCATTTTCAAAGACTTTCTCAACTTCATAAGGTCCAAGCTAGTGAGTTTGGAATTTTTTCTTGGAAGTTCTTGAACTTTGAGTCAAAAAGTAATGCCCAATCTCCTAGATGAAATTTTCTTTCTTTGATGCATTTATCATGCCATCTTGATCTCTGTTGTTGAACTAGGCTGGTCTTCTGGAAGGCATCTTGTCTTATTTCATCAAGCTCATTGAGTTGTCCCATCCTTTGCTTTTGTGCTTCTGATAAGTCAAGATCCAACTGGACTGTTGTTTTATAGGTCTAGATCTAGAACTCTATTGGAAGTAAGACTTGCTTCCCATAAACACATTCATAGGGAGTATGTCCTATAGTTCTTCTCCAAGTAGTTCTATAGGCCCATAAATCTTCTGGAAGCCTTTATACCCATTCCTTTCTATGCAAGTGTACAATCTTGGTGAGAGTTCCTTCAATCACCTTGTTTGTAGAATCAGCTTGTCCATTGCCTTGTGGATGGTATGGAGTAGATTTTCGATGCTTGATTTTGTATTGTTCCATGAGCTTTTGCACTACTCTGGATGTAATCTGTGTTCCTTGATCGGTTACAATTTCTCTTGAGACACCAGAATGAGTGAAAATATCCTCAAAAAGAAATGAAACCATAACATTTTCAGTAGCAAAAGGATGTGCTTTAGCTTCTACCCATTTAATGACATAATTAGTACATCCCAGAATATACCTTTTTTGTTTTGAAGGTGGATTGATTGGACCAACAAAATCTATCACCCATTTCTCAAAAGGTTTAATGAGTACCTGAGGTTGTAGTGGAATTCCATTTGAAAGAGTAGGTTTCCCCATTCTTTGATAATTGTCACATCTCCTAACATATTCCATGGTATCCTTAAAAATGTAAGGCCAATAATATCCTAAGAGAAGGATCTTATAAGCTATTCTTCTTTTAGAGAAATGTCCTCCACATGGTTCATCATGGCATGCTTTAAGTGTTTTTGGTATCTCGTCTTCTCGAACACATCATTTGATGATGAGATCTGGTCCTATTTTGTACAATTCTTCGTTTATCCATGAGTAACATGCATTATTTTGAATTATCCTCCTCTTTTATCTAGGAGACAAATGAAATGGTAATTTCCATGTAGCTAAATAATTAGCAATATCTGCAAACCAAGGTGATTTAGTAGATACTGCAAAAATATATTCATTAGGAAATTTATCCTCCACAGGTTTATCATTGTTATCATTTTGAATTCTAGATAAAAAGTCAGCAATTGTATTTTGTTTTCCGGGTCAATCTAGAATGGTGATATTGAATTCTTGCAACAACAAAAGACATATGGTTATTCTTCCATTAGCGTTTAGTTTATTCATTAGATATCTAATGGTAGAATGGTCTGTGTGAATGAAAGTTTCATAGCTAGTTATATAATGTTTGAATTTATTAATGTTATGAACTACAGCTAAAAATTCCTTCTCAGTTACAGTATAATTTAGCTCTAGTGGAGTTAAATTTTTACTTGTATAATAGATTGCATAAGGAGCAAGAAATTTTTGTCCTAACAAATCTCCTAAGAGTGTGTCTAAAGCACTGGTTGATATATGGAAAGGAAATTTTCAATTAGGTACTTTTAAAATAGGTGCTTCAAAGATTTTCTTTTTTCACAATTTCAAAAGAATTTTGACAATCATAATTCCAACTAAATTCACAGCCTTTGGTAAGTAGTTTGAAGAGTGGAGATGCAATTTTTGTGAAGTTTTCTATGAATCTTCTATAGTATCCAGTAAAACCAAGAAAACCCCTAACATCTCGTCGACAATTTGGTACTGATAATTTAGAAATGACCTCTACTTTAGATGAGTCTACCTTAATTCCATTTCCTGAAATATGGTGACCTAAAAAAATTACTTCACTAAACATCATAAAACATCATGAGAGAAAATTATGAGGACTGCTCTTTGGAGTGTTGTTGGAGCATTGCATAATCTAAAAGGAAGTACTTGGTAAGCATAAGTTCCCCATGGACAGGTAAATGCGGTTTTATCTTGATCCTCAAATGCTACCTGAATCTGATTGTATCCACTAAAACCGTCCAAAAATAAAAATTACTTGTTCTCTGCTAATGTGTCTAAAACTTGATATATGAAAGGAAGTGGAAATTGGTCTTTTAATGTTGCCTTATTAAATTCCATGTAATAAATACATACTCTCCATTTCCCATTTTTATTAGGAATGATTACTAGGGGTGAAACCCACTAACTGTCTGATATTGGATAGATCAAGTTTACATTCAACAATTTTTGTAATTCCTCCTTAATAATTTCTTTTATATTTGGGTTCATTCTTCTTTTTGGTTGTCTAAATGGTCTCGCACTCTGTTAAATGTAGATATGTTGCATGCAAGTTTTAGGATTAATTCCTCTCATATCAGTGTATTCCCATGCATAAACAAAAGAGTGTTTTTGTAAACATTCTACCAATTTATTTTTCTGTAATTCTTCTAGGTTTTCATTAATCTTCAAAGTTTTGGTTGGGAAAATTTCTATTGAAGAGTTTCCAAAATTTTCCATAGAGTGTAAAGACATTTGTTTAGATGATAGATATTCGATTTGACTACGATCATAATGTAAGGAGGTTTCATTATTTTCCATTAGATTTAAAATTTTGTCCTCCTCACTTACTTGTTCAGTAGTGAAAACAGGTTGTATATCATCATCATCATCATCTATCCATTCCTCACTCTCTATTTCTATTGTTGCTTTTGCAGGTGGATACAATGTAAATTTATTTGTAGAACTTCCATCTGAGATAAACATGTCACATGATCTACAACCGATGAAAGCATCAGCTGTAGCTAACCAAGGTCTTACTAGGATTAATGGATGTCCTCCTAAATTATTCTTGGGTGATAAAACCATGAAGTCGACAGGATATTCTCGAGAATCTAAGGATACATAAACATCTTCTAATACACCACCAGGTTTAATTACAGACCTATCTACCAATTGCAACAACGTTGGTGTGTATTGAATATTAGGAAGCCTTAGTGAATCCATGATTTGTTTACTCATTATGTTTATGGATGCTCCTAGATCAATCAATGTGTTTGATATTTCAATTCCATTGATGTGAATTTTCACAATGGGGCTCCCTGGATCTAGCTATTTTTGTATTGTTGCTTTCCCCATCACGATGTATGCAATTTTCCCAACTAGCTAAATTCTTTTTATGTCTTTTATTTTTCTTTCTGATCTTTGAGTACTCAATTGCTTGATTGTTTTTGCAAAAATTGGTATTTCTTTTATGGCTTGCAATAAAGGAATTTTTATACAAACATTTTTTAATTCATCCAACATATTATAATCAGGCAATGTGATTTGCTTTTCTACTCCTTCATCAATTTTCAACCGTTTAGGAAAATGTGTTTTAATGGATAATGAGGGTTGTTCTATAATAGGAGTATCATAAAAAATTATAGGAACATTTTCTGTTTGGTTTCTTTCTTTCTAAGGAAAAGAGATTTCTCCTTCTTCAGATTGATTTTTATCCTTTTGAAGATTTATCCTTGCTTCCTGAATGACAACAGGGGGTTTTCTTTGTAATACTCTACTAGATCTTAATTGAACATTATTTAGATCTATTGGAGTTATTACATAGGTTTGAGGATTCTGCCCTTCCATATTGTAAATAGGTTGTGACATTTTATTATTTGGATTCAGAAGTGGTTGAGCAGGTAATTGATTTGGTTTTTGTGCAAAATGGTAGGGAGAGCTGTGGATTTTGATTTTGGATTTGAACTTGAGGTAATTGATTAGCTTGAGGAATTTCATTAGGTTGAGGGATTTGATTAGATTGAGGTAATAATTGTGGTGGGAAATTAAGACAAGATGGTGAATATTTTTGATATTGAGCATAAGCCCCATAAGGATTTTTCCATCCCTAATTCCAAGATTGTGGTTGTGGCTGAGCCCAAGACTGCCAAGATGGATTCCAATTATTTTGTGAAGAGTGAGAAAATTGTAGTGATTTAAAGCCTTGTGGTTGATTTGCTTGAGATTTTTGCCATGGTCTTTTAGCAATAAAACAAAGAGGGTCTACTTGTTATTGTATTCCTTCATCATTAAATAAAGCCTTAAGACCTGGTAGAGAAGGACATTCTTTAGTATCATGGTTATCTGCACATATGGCACATGTTTCAATGGTTTTCAAGTCTAAAGGACATTCTCTCAGAGAATACTTCTTTCTACACCTGGAACAAAATATGGATAATGCAACATTTTCGGCCTTTTTCTTGTTTTGTATTTTAAGGGTGTCAATTTGTTTACTAAGACTCCCTAAAATATATATCTTAAAAGTATCAATCGATCTTCCTAATTCTTCCCTAGTGACTAATCGAGCTGCAGATTTATTGATTCTTGATAAGAGAGGATCCCTACGACTTTTTCCAACTCGTGTTTTACCCCTTGAGGTATGTACACATAGATCAAAAATATATGCAAATGGTAATTGAGAAATATCTCCTTTTCCTATCATGTCAAGAAGATCAATCCACTCATCTATGATATATTTGAGTAGGAGGGCTTTGATAGTTTCCTCATCCATCCTATCCATTTTTTCCCTTTTAAGATTATAAACAAATCTCTCGACTAAGCCTTCAAGATTATCATCTTCTTTCTGTATCATTTTGAAGACTTCGTCCTTAATGTTGTGAGGCATATAGTAGTCCCTATATTTCTATAAGAATGCTTCTTTCATTTGTGCCCATGTCCTTATAGTATTTGTTCCTAGACTCATGAACCATTTCAATGCTGAATCCTTTAAGGCAGTAGGGAACCATTTTAATTTTTGAGCATCATGTAGATAATCATATGATCTGCATAATGCTTCAAATTCAAAGAGAAATGTCTCTAGGTATTCACTTATTTTTCCATGGAAATTAAGAATAATAGAAGTTGAAATATTCTTCATTGTGAAGGTTGTATCCTCATCAAAGATAGGAAATCCAAAAGGGTCTCGATCTTCTCCACCTCTACCTCTTCCTTTGCCTCTATCTCCACCTCCTCCTCTACCTCTACCTACTCCTCCAATCCTAGGTTGTTCACCACTGACATTGTGTACCTCTCCTTCTCCTTCTTCAGCCATGATAGATTCTTCAGAACTAATGTAAGGATCTTTTAATTCTTCTAGTTCCTCCATCAATGGATAATCAAAATGAGTTTCTTGTTCCTCTTCTTCACCGGGAATTTCTAATTCTTCTCCTAGAATTTGTTCACCAGTGGAAGATAGAAAAACTACTCCTGTAGTTGGGGATGTAGGATATTCTTCTACTTCAATTATAGCCTCAATAGATGAAGTAGGTGAAGTTCTAGATTGGATTTCAGATCTTAAGACTTCAGGAAGTCTTTATTGGGATATGGATGGAATTCGAGTTTGAGTGGGTGGTGTGGAACTTCTAAGTCGTGGTGGAGTGAGTGGAGTTGTTGGGAATTAAGCTTCTTCCTCATCCTATAAATCTACCTCTAGAGTATCTTTCCCTATGCATGTCATGTTTTTACTTGATTTTTTTTTTTAACTTCTATTTGCACTTCCCCATCAAGGGTGCCAAAATGTTTAGTAAATTTAATGTTCTTAAATTGTAAGCATAAATTATTGACCAGGGAAGGTAAACTGATGAAGTGTAGGTGCATTGTATGTGCTAGAAGTATTTTATGTCGTTAACGTAATTATGTTATCATTATCTAAGTTAATGTCAAACTCTAGAATCAGCATTGAGGTGATGTTATTATCTATATTAGGATGTTATTCCTAAGATTTTATTGTTAATTGATTATCATAAATGTTATCTCTAGAATTAGTTCTGATTGAATTGAGTTTTAGAATGATTGGATAATGATTTTAACTCTTTTCAATAGATGTGTTACATTAATCTTCCTTTCAACTTATCAATCGTTTTTGGATTTTTATGCTGCAGCTAAACAAATCTAACTATGAAAGCATGAAATGACATAAAGAAAATCTTAATTTATCAACTTGGAAATGAAACGTGCTTAAATTCAGAAGCTAAGAAAGACTGCCACTCTTACCTACTGCAACTTTATTTCAATGCAAAAATCAAAACATAAACGAAATTACTGAGCTATGAAATCACTAAGTTGTGCTAGGAAAATGAATGAAATGAAATTATTGATTTTATGATAGGTATTAAGCAAATGAAATAAATGATACTGAAATCAATCAAGTGAACCTTGTCGCGATCTTCATTGAATTGCATCTTTAAAACATGAAAACAGGGCATCCATGGATTAAATCTATGAAATAACAATTGAAAATAAAAATTTAATTATTGTGAATCAGAGACTTGATCTATGCACAAGGGCCCTCCATGAGGTAGTCAGTCACCTTAGATCAACAACACATAAAATATATGAAATAATAACTTTGCATTAAGCGAAAAAGAGTTCTACAGGATGCTCAAACTAGATACTGTGGTGCACCCATTACATAGAGCTGTCGGTATTTTTATAGGGTTCTTTTTAACAATGCGAGAAATTTAAGCATATGAGACTTCACTATAGTCCTTATCAAAACTAGATCATATCGCTTATTTGTCTATTTTCTATTGAAAAAACAAATCGATGAATTCTCTTAAAATTTAGGCTCTGTTCCAACGCAATGTCGTGCTATTCACTGCCATGGTTGACTGTGTTATAGTGCGGATCTCCTCTTGAATTAGCTCGAGTAAATAGGAAGAAATCCATGAGAGTACCATTCCCTATCTATCCATATACTCCTTTGTTGAACTAGCACACTCAAACCCTATCAACAATGGAAGTAGCTGCAGATTTGTGTATTAGTTGTAGAATCATATCAATTCTGTAGCTACATGTAAAATTTAATAGAATAATAAGGCATATTGAAAAAATATTAAAAAGAGGACATATGAATGTTTATCTTATCAAAACCTTATGTTTACTACATTTATTTGGATGATAGCGGTAGCAAAAAGGATGTAAATATGGACAAAAAGTATGTCAAGATAAATTAGTTCTGGGACTCTATAGGAAGTTTTCTGAGTCAAGAGACAGTCATGGAGGCAAAATGTATTGGTAGAAGATGTTGGTTAATAGAAAGCCTAATGCTACTGAGTCAATAGATAGAGTCACATAGGGGTCATGCATTCATAAAGTTATTGGATAATTCTTGATCGTTTCCACTGGAGAGGAAGTAGAAGAGGAAGAGTGTGACACCCTGCCACCATCCTTGAAGAAGTCAAAGAGGTAGACATTAAGATGCTAGTGGAAAAGGCAGTTGTCGAGCCTCCAATCGAAGAAGCAACCTCCCAAGGAAAGACAACCTATTGTTGTTGCTACATGTGTGTCGTTCTATGAGACATTGTTGTTGGTTGAGCAACCTGAACCACTGTCTCTGTTTTGAAGCAAGGCAGGGTGAGCAGTCTTGCTTTTGTCACGGGAGAATTTCCTGTCCTACTATAGCCATCCTGTGAGCTGTTGAAGAATCCCAAATCCCAATAGATAACAATTGGATTGAAGGAGAATTAGACTTGAAAAAGAATGCAAGAAGGTGCATTGTCAGAAACCCTAATGGCTTGTAAAGAGCCCAGATGTTGTTTCTGCTTCCTAGTTAAACAAGAAAAGCTACCAGAAAGGCAAAAAGGAACACAGCCAAGTTGGATACCACCTGGGTAATTTTTTTTACAGCAGAATAATTGTTAATTGAAAGTAAATTTGTCCAAAAAAAATTTGGGTTGAAAAACGATTGAAAAATTTCAAAAAACTAGTGAATGTTTTTTAATGAAGGTTTTTTTAGTAGGGTTTCATTAATTGAAGGAAAGAAAAACATTTTTTTTTATATTCTGAAAATAAACAAAATTATTGAAATTCTTGAAAGTGAAATGGAGTATGCTTTGTTGAGCAGTAACAGAAAAATTGGAATAAGAGGAGAAACTTCCTAGAAATCAGTTTTTTTTTTTAGAAACCCTAGTTGAAGGAAGGAAACCCTAATAGGAGGATTTGTAGGAATAAAGGGAAAAATTGATGAATGATAAACTTGAGGTGGAAATGTTCATCGACAACAACAATTTTTCTTTATGGAAACTAAAAGATAGGGATTTGCTGGTGCAACAAGGGTTGCACAAAGCTTTAGATGGGGTTAAAAAGAAACCTATTGGCATGAAAGATTTGGATTGGGAGGACATGGATGCCCAAGCTCTCAGTACCATCAGTTTGTGCCTAGCAGATGAATTTATCTTCAACATTGATGAAGAAACCTCAACATCAGGTTACGGGGAAAACTAGAAACATTGTATATGACCAAATCATTAACCAACATTATTTATTTGAAAAGGAAATTATACAATCTTTGGATGAAGGAGGGTAAAAAAAATGTAGAACATTTAAATGCTTTTAATACACTCATTTTCCAATTGTCAGATATGGAAGTTAAATTTTAGGAAGAAGATAAATTTATCACCTTGTTGTGTTCTCTGCCTGAGTCATTGTACCACTTTGTAACTTTTATCAGTGTGAGCACAATAGAATCTTCAGAATTTGATACAGTTGTGGGAGCTCTATTATCTAAAGAAGTACGAAGGAAGTCCAGCATTGAAATCCCCACTTCAGAAGCCATGGCAGCCAGAGGCCAATCAAAGGAAAGAGAAGAGAAAGAAAGGAATTCTTCTAGATAAAAATCAAAGGGAAAAAAGTGTAAAGACACATTCTGGTACTGCAACAAAATTGGACACCTTAAGAAAGATTGTTGGAAAAGAAAGGATTTTGTTCAAAACCCAAAGAAGGAGGCAAATCAAGTTGATTCAAGTATGATTGATGAAATTTTATCTGCTAAATTGGGTATGGTAGATGAAGCTTTACTTGTTTGTAATGTCTCTCAAAATTATGAAAATTGGTTGTTATATTCTAGTGCTTCTCATCACATGAGTTCACATAGAAGTTGGTTCACCTCATATTAAGGTGTGAATGGTAGTTATGTGTTTATGGGTAATAATGTATCTTGTTAGACTGTTGGATGAGAAATATAAAAATTAAAATGTACGATGATACAATGATAACATTAACTGATGTTAGTCATGTACCTAAATTGAGGAAAAATATGATTTCTTTGGGATTGTTGGACTTCGATGGTTACAAGTTTATAGGTCAAAATGGAGTGTTGAAAGTTTCAAAAGGTGCTCTAATTGTTATGAAGGCACAAAAGATTGGAAACCTTTACAAACTCAAAGGAATTACTTAGGTTAGTGAGGCAGTGACTGTATCTGATAAGGTGGAAGAAGGTTCTCACCTATGGCATCAGCGGTTAGGTCACGAGTGAGAAGGGTCTTCAGGTAATGATGAATCGCAAGTTGCTTCTTGGTTTGAAATCCTTGAGGTTGGATTTTTGTAAACATTGTGCATATGGTAAACAACCTAAAAAAAAAATTAAAACTAGAAGTCATAAGAGTAAATAAATTTTAGACTATATTCATTCTGATCTTTGGGGACCATCTCCTACTACATCTTATGGAGGTGCGTTATACTTCTTAACATTTATTGATGATTTCTCCCAGAAATTTTGGGTCTATAGGTTGAAAAGGAAAGCTAATGTATATGTTTTTAAAAAATTTAAAGTTATGGTTGAAAATTAATTAAATGTTTAAGAACTCACATTGGCGGTGAATTTACTTCTCTAGAATTTGAATAATACTCTAAGGATGGAGGGATTGTTAGACATAAAACTGTTGTTTATACTCCTCAACAAAATGGCATTGTTCAACGTATGAACCAAACTCTTATGGAAAGAGCTAGAAGCATGATCAACAATGCTAACCTTATAAAGGAGTTATGGGTAGAAGTAGTATCTATTGCTTGTTATTTAGTTAACAGATCACCTTTTGTTGCCATTAATTGTAAAATTCCTAAACAAGTTTAGTCGGGTCAGTCTTGTGATTATCCACAATTAAAGGTTTTTGGTTGTGATTCCTATGCTCTCATTCCAAAGAATCAACGTTCAAAGTTAGACCCAAAAGAAAATTTTTGTCTTTGTTAGGTATGACTATGCGATGAAAGGACACAGGTTGTGGGATCCTTCTTCAGGGAAGATAGTCATTAGTAGAGATGTATCATTTGATGAATCTTCTCTTCTAGAATCAAATGTTGAGAGATTTGAACAGGAACATGTATCGCCGAATAATAAATTCAGTTGGAGGCTAAACCTTTTTCAGAAAGTTGAAAGGAAGGAAAGACTTCTGAAGAAAAAGGTGAAGAATATGCAAAGGAAATTGTTGAAGTTCCAAAACCAATTCAACAACTAGTCACTCTAATATGGTCTACAAGGGAAAGAAAAACACCCAAAAGGTATGAATATTCTACTTTATCTATTGCATTGGTTACTGAAGATGGGGAACCTTCTTGTTATGAGGAAGTAGTGGACGATGCATATAGTGAAAAGTGGAAAAGGGTTATATATGAAGAAATGGATTCCTTAGCCAAAAATAAAACCTAGGATATTGTAGAACTTCTTGAAGGGAGAAGTGTTGTCAAATGCAAATGGATCTTCAAATTGAAGCGAAATATTGATGGCATTATCAATAGGTGTAAGGCGAGGTTGGTAGCAAAAAGGTATTCTGAGGTTGAAGGTATTTACTTTAATGATATCTTTTCACCAGTCGTAACACATGTTTCTATTTGTACTGTGTTGGCACTACTACATTACTTGACCTTGAGTTAGAATAGTTATATGTTAAAAAAAAAAAAATCTACATGGTGATTTGGATGAAGAGATTTATATGGAAAAACCATAATGTTTTATACAAGGTCGCAATAGAAGATTAATTTACAAGGTCAAGAAATCATTGTATGGCTTGAGGGAGTCTCCCATGAAGTGATACAAGAATTTTGAATCCTTCACAGTGAGCCAGAACTTTAATAGAAGTGAGTATGATCATTGTGTATACTTTAAGAGTTTCAATGGAATATTCATTATCTTGTTTTTGTATGTTGCCGATATGCTTATTGCGAGCAAAAGCATGGAAGGGATCTCTAGGTTAAAGTGTTAGCTGTCTAGGACGTTTGATATGGAGTATATTGGAACAACAAAACATATCTTGGGCATGGAAATACACAGAGACAAGAAAAATGGAAAGCTTTGGTTATCACAACAAAAGTATGTGAAAAGAGTACTTGAAAAGTTTGGTATGAAGAATGTCAAACCTGTTAATGTTCCATTAGCTTCCCATTTTAAGATTTCTTCGGTTTTTATTCCTAGAACTCATGAAGAAAATAAGTATATGTCTCATGTACCATATGAAAATGTGGTAGGAAACTTAATGTATGTGATGGTATCTACAAGGCCTGACATTTCACATGCAGTTTGAGTTTTCAGTAGGTTCATGGAAAATACAGGAGAATAACATTGATGAGAAGTGAAATGGGTTCTTCGGTATTTGAGAGGCACACGTGACCATTGCATCATCTTTAATGGTAGTCAAGAATTAGTATGTGGATATGTGGATTATAATTATGTAGGTGATTTGGAAAAAAGGAGATCTATTATAGGTTATGTATTTACTCTTGTAGGTGGAGAAATTAGCTGGATGTTAAAGCTTCAATAAACAATTGTTTTTTCCACTACCAAAGTAGAGTATATAGCTGCTTCAGATGTGAGTAAAGAAGAAATCTAGTTAAAAGGTATACTTGATGAGATTTGAAGGACACAAGAGAAAGTGAATGTGTTATATGATAGTAAGTGTTATTCATTTTGGATACAAATCTAGCTTATCACAAAAAGACAAAGCACATTGAGGTATCATTTTGTGAGACATGTGATCGATGGCAGCACAATAGCTCTCAAGAAGGTCCATACACAGGAGAATCGTGCAGACATATTCACGTAGCCAGTTACAATAAAGAAGGTGTGATGGTATTTGGATTCTCTTGGCTTGCAGAAGAGATGATGAATGGGCATGGGCAAGGGATTAGGAAATTTTTTGTCAAGGTGGAGATTATTGAAGAGTGACAGCAAATGTAAATAATGTAATTGTGGGTAAATTTAATTTTTTACCATTCATTCATTTTTATAACGAGAATAATTTATGTAATGAAGTTACCCATAATAATTGGGATTTCCTGAGAGGCTTGTAATCATGGAGAATCATTCTTGATTAATAATATTTCCAATCCCTTGCCCCATGGAGGTTTCCTTGACACACTGTCAAGGTTTTACCATGTAAATTTTGTGTTGTGTGTGTGATTCGGTTTCTCATTTTATGTATTTTATTCTTTCTTGTGAATGATCAATAACTCTAAAATACCAACATAAATATACATTGAATGTGGATATCTTCAACAACAAATATTCAAATTTCCTTCCGACTAGGTTATATTATCCTGAGGTTTTTATTCCACTTTGCTTGCTTCCATGTCCATTGACTTAAGGGTTTTCCCTAACTTATATGGCCTAGTGTGCAGATAAAGGTGTCTCCTTGGTTGAACGTCCTATTCAAAGATTTGAAAATTTCTTTTTGGCTATTAAGGGTAAGATCCAAGATATTCTGTCATTATTGAATTCGATCTATAGAAATGCATTAATTTTTTTTGAACCCACATTAATTAATTTTTTGAGCCAACGCAGTGAACCATAGTTGTCGAGAGGGATTAAGCAATTTAACAGAGCTAATAATGTGTCACTCTCATCATTTTCATGGTTTAGTTTGTTGGTACAAGAATAAAAGGTACTGTCATTTTCACAAAAAATTTCTTTGCTTCTTTGTTGTTTTGTTGACAAGGTGCTTTGTGGGTTCTGCCATTTGCATGGCATAATGTTATGCATGTTTTGCCTCTTCATAGTCCTCAATCCTGGATGGTCTCAAGGTTGGATTAGTCGATTGGGATTGGAATTGGGGTTTTGAACATGTGTTTTTCCCCTCAAAATACTTATAACAGGTCTATCGGAAGGGGCCACACATCCCTACTCAACTAAGGGAACCTGGCCTTGAATGGACCTAATTGTTCCAAATCATCCTCGAAATCCTTCAATTTTTTGTTGAAAGGACACCTTGAGCCATCTGATTCTACATGATGATGATGGACATCAAGGCATGTAAGGGTGAGCTTTTCCTTAGCCTTCAGATTTGAAATAATCTTGTGGGTCTTTTAAGAACCAAAACTGTGAAATCAAAATGAAAAAAAAATTAGACCTACTCCGTTGTTGCCTCTCTTGTTTTCTTTTAAGATGAGTAAAGTAATTTTTTTTTTACATTAGAGGGAATTTCAATAAAGTATTTATTAAAAACATGTCATCTTTTAATGTGAAAAAACACAATTTATACTTCATAGTTCCCTGTCCAAATCAGGCTTGGAAAATAAGAACAAGGTTAATCTTCTTGATATTGTTTATTTGAGTTGTTACAAAATGAAAAATGTGGATTACATTTTCTTACACAATCAAAAGTTATGTCCATGAAAGGGCCCAATTTATAAAGAAGTCTAACTTTTATTTTTGTAATAAAACTAGAGTAAAAAGAGTGTTTTTATGCCAATTCTAGTTAGTACCTTGTGCAATTCTTGTTTGTTGATATAACTTGCATTGAATTTTTAGGACAAAAGTCCTTACATGTGGAGAAAAAGGAGGACTATAGAGTTCTAGATGTTTTATTGTTGCATATTGTAGAATTTGTTCCATTTTTGAAGCAATATTTGTCTACAAGATTTACTTTGAGGTCAGGAATGAAGCCACACAAGCTTCTTTATTTTAAAAATCGACCAATTCAAAATTGGGGGTAGTTTGTACTGATCCTTTCTTTATTAAATGTGTTGTCTTGTGGAATTTTTATATATTAGAAAATTTCAGTTCGTTTTATTTGAAACACTATGAGCGAGGGTTCTGTTAGGAGTCCCACGTATTGTAGCTTTTATATTTGGAATTTATTGGTTCTTTTTACTCTTGTTTTTCTTTTGACTTATGATGGAAATCTATTTTCGTTCTCTATTGAAATTTATATCGTTTTTTTTAGAGAAACCAAAGGAAAAAAAAATCGATTGGATGATGCATGGATTTTGTCTTCCAGATGCAACAGATTTTAAAGGCTCCCTAAACAAGAATCTTCCTCCTAATATACTTTAAATTTCTTCCTCTAATGAAAAATACTTAATGTAGCAATACCATTAATGAATCTAGAAATATTTTCATGGTTAAAACTTTTATTTTGGTGTTTTTTTTGTAGGATGCATGGGATATTTGCAGAATTTTTAAGAAGAACCCAATTGCATAGAGAGCTTTGTCTCATGCATGGACATCTTCCTTGGCTAAGAGAAGAGTGGAATCTATCATCTCACCCATGAATTTAGACATGGTCGACTATGTTTTTCATATCCTCATGGATTATGTACTCCTTTTCTCTATTCATTATAAAATTCAAATTATGGATAAGGAAATATTGAGTATTATAACATTCAAATTACAGTTTGAACATAGAATTTCACTCCAATAGTTTTCCCATAGAAATGGATGAATTTTCACACTATGAAAAGGATAAGTAAAGTCATATGGTCCAATTATTGAAGGGCTAGAAAGGAGAAGTAAGGGTCAATTGATATCAATCGTTTTCCTCACTCTTCCAAATCAACTAGGGGAGGATAATAACATTGCATTTCAAATGGAGAAATAATATATAATGATTCCCAGTCATATTCGATTGTTCCTTTTAATTCAAAATTTTGGTGATCTAGCTAACAAAAATACATACACTAACTAGCGAGAAACTCTATCTCACTAGTAGGGTCGCTACACTTATTTTCAGTTGTTGTCTTCAGATGACCTTAAACTAAAAACTCCTTGCTAAGAGTCAATGCGCTCTTTAGAACCTCCTTTCATAAATACTAGATCAATGTACTATAAATTCCAGTTGATCTCCTATGGCCACCTCTCTAGACAACACCATAGGAGGACAAATTCATGTTCGAAATCAAGCGTGTCATTGGAGGCCATATTGATTAACACTTAGAAGGAGAAGAAACTAGTAAATTTGATTCTCCTCCTTTCCCCTTTCTGTAGGCTCATATTTCTATTTTTCTGTTGTGACTTTAAAGGCTACATTGTCATTTCTGGAGTAATAGTTTATTTTATGGTTCATTAGCTTTTTGGTTGCATAAATATGACCGAGAGTCCAGATTTGTAGTGAATTTTCTTGCTAATTATGTTCTGTACAATCTCTTTTGGTGACACATAATGGCTATTTTGGTGATGTATTAGTTCATTTATTGTATTTTTGGGACTTGGGGTTTCATATTATGTCGGGGGTATAAATACTAAATGCATTGAATTTTTTCCTTGAAAAGCAATATAATACGCTTTTTTTGGCCAAAAATAAATATGTATTCACTCACATAAATTTAAATGTGAACAATTAAATACTAAACATTCAAGTTTTTTTATTTACATTGCAAGTAAGGGTAGACTAAATCACATCGAGTTAGATAACATATAATTTCTAAGGTACATAAAATCAAAGTCTTTAAAAGTTATTGATTCACTAAGACATAATACATAAACATTGAGGTTTCTACATGCATGGGTAGATGGTGACCGTAATTAGATTCTCATCTGAAAATTTCCTATCTCATTACAAAATCACATCGAACACTAGGCTTTCGAGGAAGGATTTCTTTAGTTCCAAACTAGCTAAATACAATTTTCAAAAAGAGAAAAAAAGGTAAGAAGATTAAGGGAGGGTTTAGGAAGGTATGTTTAGGATTTTTATACGTTACTTATATCTTTATTATTTATTTTTCCAAGTTATTTTGCATGCCCCCCACTAGAAGGCTTACATGATTCTGCAACAACAAGACTAGAGACTCAATGAGTTAGGGCTTGACTCAGTTGAGTAACACTCTGACTAAGTAAAGTCAAAACAGAATCAGGTGTTGACTCAACCTCTAACCCAATCAACAATTGATTCAGATCATTTTTCATGATATTTGAGTTAGAATCAGGAAAGTTGATATAACTCAATTGATTCTTAGGGCTTGACTTAGTTGAGTAACACTCTGACTCAGTAAAGTCAAAACAAAATCAGGTGTTGACTCAAATTCATGAAATAATTTTTAAGCTACTTTTCAAACATTGTTCCACATCAAAAACTCAGTAACTTTCTACTTCAAAAACTACCAAATTCTATCTTATGTAAATAACTCTTCATTACTTGCACCATTGAAAGCCACAATGAGTATTGTGGAAACAATCCTTACCTCACTCCTCAATGTTGTGTACACATCACTAAACTCAAGCCCTATATAGCCACTCCCTATTATAGCTATCCAATCCGGTGCCCACACCAACTTCAATGCATGGTCACGGGTAAATACAATCTTGCCTAAAATAGCAAAAGAAAACATCCATTTATAAAACACTATGCGACACTACAAAATAAAAGTAAAACTAGGAAACGCCTTCACTAAAATTGGCATATTGATTAATGGCTTTGAACGATTTGCATTACAAAGGTTGTTGCATTATCACCATTTACTAAATTATAAAAAATAGAGAAATTTGAGTAGAACTAATTTGTTAGATAAATAAAGGCATATTTACAGAAAAAAACCTCCACTACAATTGGTATATTGATTAATGGCTTTGAATCAGTTGCATTATAAAGGCTCTTGCATTATCACCATTTACTAAATTCCAAAAAATAGAGGATATTGGTATACTGATTAATGACTTTGAATGAGTTACAAAAATCCATAGATGACTACAAGTTATGAAAACTTAAGACATATAGAGAAATTGATAAGATTGGTCATATAGAGAAATGCATAAGATTAGTCATGAACATACCATGAGGTACTACACCGGAGGAACCATCTCAACTCAAAGTCCCTAGATAACTTCTTATCTACAAGTCAATTTACAATTTCAACTAAAAATCTACGTACAATTTTTTATCTACATGTCAATTGACTTTTGATAACACAACTAGGGAAGAAGGTTCATAATCCAATCATGTAGCAAGATAACCCAAATCATGCATACCAACATATCCTCTAGCATCCTTGCATATCTTCTTGAAGAAGTGATGATCCATTGACATGAATTGTTGTTCTTCCTTATTTTTAACTCCTAAATATAAAGTTCTAACTCAACAACGTGGCTACACTAGACTCAAATTTAGCACTTTTTAGTTCATTAATAGATTTTAGAAAACCTATAGATCAACAAATCACTCAAGGTAAATTTAGCATTTTTTCAATTAATTTACAAATACTGGAAAACTTATGGACCTAACCAATTTTGGAAACCCTATAGACTAACAATCCGTTAAAGGCATGGACTTTCTGCCTTGCAACCTCCCTTGTTCCACCAAAAACTGGTGGTAAGGGAGGGGTGCATTAGAGTTTATGGACAGAATGAGTAGAATTTTGTATGGAGGACTGATCAAAGTCTTCAACACTTTCTCAACATCAAAGCCCTGATAATTGCAAAAGAAATGTCAGTTCCTACAATAATTTGATGACTTTATCAGCAAAGGACTTAAGATGCCTGAAATTGGTTTCTTTATTCTTGGCCCAAATTTGCAATTGAAACAAATTCCGAAAGCATTTTTCCTCAACTTTCCCATTTTGAGGGTCTTGGATCTTCAAGGCGTATGACTAAAATCATTGCCAACATCACTGTGGCAATTAATGCAACTTGAGTGGCTCCAGATGCATCTGGACGAGATTAAAGAAATATCTAATATTTTCGACATCTTTAGTTTTTGCATCTCCACTTCTGTGGAAATTTAAAATCATTTCCTTCTTAAATGGGAGAACTTAAAAATCGAGACTTTGCTTCGTGATTAAAGCGTAGTCACTAATGAGCTCCATAGAAAGTTTCCAAACTACAATATTCTCATACGAAGTTACTTAATTCTTGCTTAAAATGCTATATTTATCACACAAGCTATGCATGATGACTTTTATGGGCCTGGATCTCTCACCATTAAACTTACCCACCCTCCATGCTTGGAATATTTGTCCTTGCGATAACAACTTGTCTTTCAAGAAGTCTCTTGCAAGGTCAAGAGTACATTCATTTTTCCCATAGTCTTTAACCCCTTTAATAATTATGTTTGTTGCTATATTTTATCTTTCCTTGCCTTCTCTATCTTGCATGTTGTCAACTCGAATGTTTGTTTGTCCTTCCTTATTAGCATAATTGCTAATAACTTGAGCCCAAGTTTTGGAAACTTTGGTGGAATCTCCTTTCCTTTCTTCTCTTGCTTTCTCTTCATGGTTTTCTATTTGGGCAATCATTTTCCCTTTATCGTGGGATGATTTCACATTTACCACCTTTGAACTTTCCTATAATTTCGCAAGCTATGCATGATAGATATATTAATATTATTTAGATGACTCTTGGAGAATTGAAATTTTAATTCCACAAAGTGACTTTCATCTTCAGTCCCTCTCTATAAAAATTAAACCTATTAAAAGACTAAATCCCACACAAACCAATTTGTCTTTTTTCAGAAGAAAAATCATATTTTTATATTGATGAAAATATCAATTTACATATAACGGTTTATAATATCGTAAACCCAAATTCTGACATAGTAAAGATCAGATCATAGCAAAACATAGCAAGCTGAAGAACAGTGCCATAAAGGCATAGAGATCAGATCATAGCAAAACATAGCAGGCTGAAGAGTAGTACCATAAAGGCAGAGAAATCGTAGGACATTACAATGAAAGCTGGATGTTCAAAAATATTCCAGATGGCATTGCGTATTAATGAAAAAGGAAGCCTAATTTCCTAGATAGTCGAGGAATGCCTTGATGCTGAGCAAAATAGAAGATATAGGCCTCCGAGAGCTGTTAAAGATGGAGTCATTCCTCTACTTCCAAATGGTCCAATAGACGAAGATAAACAATGTGCGCCGAGTGTCTGTCTGTGCACACCGCCAGAAAAAACCGTCCTGTACAGAGGAAAAACCAAGGTAAGGAAAATCCAAGGAGAAGGAGAGTTCATACGAGATTTGTTGTGAAGCTTGACATTGACAGAACAAATGGTAGTTTTTCTCTTCAGCTGACAAACAGAAGGCGCAGCGTCCCGGACCTTGCCATCCTTTCTTTTGTAGCACCTCCCACGAAAGATTCCTGTTCCGGAAAAGGAGCCATGAAAAGAGAATCATCTTGAGAGGACATGTAACTTTCCAAAGAGAGAATGGGAAAATCTGTTGGTCAATGTGAACTGGCTTAAAGGAAAGAGCAGCATATATGTCCTTTACACGAACAGGTGATGGAGCACATAGCAGATTCCATGCCAATACATCTTTTGTCCCCGATCTTCTTATAGCTAGTCCCTGTAAATTTTGGCGAACATAATTCCACATTGGTTGGAATTGTGGGGGCAATAAGAGATCCGCTTCTTCCTTCCAACCCAGAGTTGTGTTAGTCCAGGATTTTATCAGTTTGTCCCAAGAAAAGATGCATCTCGTGTGAAAGTAAAAAACCAGAACTGGCAGCAGAGGGGATGTACAAACCAATTAATCTACACTTCATAAATTTAGAGTTTTCTATTTTAGATTTTTGAAATAAAAAAAACTTTGAAATTTAAAATCTTGTTATGTAAATAGTCTCAAAGTCTTGCCCTTTAAAGAGTATTGAAAATTATATTTGATTTCATTTGTTTTCCTATTCCATATTTTTGAAATAAGAAATAAGCCGAACTGAAGGTTTCAATTCTTACTCTCATGTGATATTCCAACTCTCACCCACTTTCACGGACTTGACTTTTCTTTTCTACTATGGACTTTCGAAATAATGGAAGGTCCTAATATTTGATATTTATACGTTTAAACTACGGCTCTCTCACTTACTTTTGATATCATTTATTTAGGCTCACCCAAAGTCTTATTTTTGACATTGAAAATTTTCGCAGTAATTGACAAAAATAAAAATAAAAAATCGGCCTTAGAAAAAAAAACTTTCTTTAATATTAAATAAAGAAAGTACAATTACATAGTTCAATTTTAAGATATACATCCAAACTTAACAACAAAAATTCCAAACAGAAAACTATCATCCACGGTAGTTAATCCATTGTTCAGTATATACTTAATTACAAAATGACAAAATAGAAATATAGCATATATCTTATGATAATCCTATCTAAGAGGTAGCAATAGTGCCAAAGTCAAATCTGGAATCTTGATTGTATGCAGTGTAATGTATGACTCTAGGGGATGCTGAAATGCCTCTTTTGGAGGAGATGTTGAAATGTCTTTTTTGGAGAGTAAGTCAGTGATGATGTTCTGCTCGAATATATGATTAAAATCAATGCCCTGGAATGCTCTTATCAGGATATGAATGCGCTTCATCCAATAAGCCAGAAGGGGAGGCTGAAAACATGACAATCCCTTGGTCCAATCTATGCATCCTTTAGAGTCTCCAAAAATATGGAGGGGGGTTTGGAAACATGAAAATCCCTTGATCCAATCTATGCATCCTTTAGAGTCTCCAAAAATACGGAGGGGGGGTTGGAAACATGACAATTCCTTGATCCAATCTATGCATCCTTTAGAGTCTCAAAAAATACTCAAGGTAGTAATGTTGAGTCAACTAGCAGTGAATAGGAGTCCCCCATAATGTGATGATTTCCGCCATGTTGTTGAACCCGTACACCCCTCCCACCAAAAGTGATAACACTTGTCAAGTTCAATAGCAATGAGTACACCACATCTACATAGTCCAGATTTACAAGCCCTATCAAACAATCCCACCAGGTGTGATGCAAAATTACTTGTCTAGATTTTTTAATATGATTCATGGGTCCTATCTCAAAAATATGACACAATCCCATGACAAAGTATCCAATATCAGTTTGTTTATCTTCAACTATCTTAAAATTCCTGCAGCACCATATACCCCAAATGATGAAGAAGTTATGACTGAAACCAATACTTAGAACATGTGAACAGTGAAATATACTTCCAATCCTTGTCAATCTAAAACAACAAAACAAAAGAGGGTTAGAAAACGGGAAAGTCGTCCTATATTTTACTGATTAAAAAAGGTAAAAAATTGTGGAAAAAACCCTATGGGTATAGGTTCTATGGCATTGTGTCCTTTTAATAGTGAGGCAGCAGATTAAAATTTACATTCCAGATCTGTGACCTGTGCAATATTTGAGAGTGGTGGAGAATCGTTGGTAAATGCTTGACTTTTTAAGATTAAGATGATTAAGTTGGTAAATGCTTCACATTTTAAGCTTAAGATGATTATGTTGGTAAATGCTTGACTTGCACAGCTATCAGAGGATTTACATCAAAGTCAACATTTTTTCAACGGAGTTCTCTAATGGCCTAACTTCGCAATGATGAGTTCTGCATAATTCAGGTCATTAAAGAGCCCAATACCAAAGTGAACCTCTAATAATCTCAACCCACAATCTAAATCAACACTTTAACTCTACAATCCACTTAAAGTTGGTCCTTTACGCATAAACAATATCATCATCTTAATGTTGTATTCGTTGTTAAATGAATTTGAGCATCTCATGGTGGCTTTGCCATTGAGGAGAGCCTCATATATTTCACATCCTCTTCCCTTCAGTTAATCTCGCCTTTCAGTCAACGTACTGCGGAGACATCTCTCCGCATTATTGTTTGCTGGCTGCTGTTATATTTATTATCTTCCCTGCTCATGCTTTTTACATTCAAACTCTCTTCTATTCCGCTCTACTCTAATTTGTGATTATTGCGTATTGAGGGCATGCCAAAGCCTTCAACATTTCCCTGACATCCCATGTTCAGATAATTGCAGGCGAATATCAGTTTTGGGCAATAATAGTAAGTCCTTGCCGACAAAGGAATTGAGATGTCCCAAACTAGTTTCTCTATATTCGGGAGAAAATGAAGAATTAAAGAAATTCCAGAAGCATTTTTACTCAACTTCACCTCTTTGAGGTTATTGGAATTTTATGGCATCGGCATCCAATCATTTGCCAACAGCATTATGACAATTAACACAACTTCAATACTGTGGGTTTCACTGAGTTTGAAGATATATCTGAAGAGATAGGTAACCTTTCATATTTTCAATTCTTGTATATAAACTTTTGCAAATATCTAAAATCGTGGCCTCCCCGAATGGCAGAACTTAAAAATCTGAAGTATCTAAATCTTCAGGGTTGTAATTTGATAGTAATCCCTGATGAGATTAGGAAGCTTCCAGACTGTGAGATTGTGTTTAAAGACATACACTAAGTATCTAAATCTTCGGGGTTGTAATTTGATGGTAATCGCTTACGTGACTGGAAGCTTCAAACAGTGAGATTGTGTGGGTGGGAACTCATAAATATAGATTTTGACTGGTAGGTGTTTCAAACGGAGTTGTTTTTAAAAAGTTTTATTAAAGATAATTGGGTTTCCAATCTAAGTGTAGTAAGATTATGGTTGTTTAATGGTATATATGGATTTAGTACTTTGAAAAATTTCTAGCTTATTTTGAATGTGGAGGGTTATTCATCATTTCAGTAAATTCTTCCCCGATTTTAGAGGAAATTAGACCATAAAAATTTAGGTGAAAAACTTCCAAAAAAATCTAACTAAAAACAACTTAGTAAAATTTAAAAAAAAAATTAGTATTTATTTACACCCAAATATTAAATTTAACAACAAATTAATTTTAATAAAATTATTTTTATATATTATAATATTTTAAAAATAAATTAAAAAAAATTGAAATTTACAACTTTTAAGTAAATATTCTAAATATTACTTAAAAGAAAAAAAAATTGAAAATATGACCAAAAAGAAGAAGAAAGAAGGACGCTGGAATGAAGATCTATGGAAAAAGAAAGATGTTGGTTGTGAAAAAAGAATTAATAGAGAAACAAATATAACAGTGGCTCTATGGAAAAGCCCTCACATTAATTTATAAGAAAGTATTTTTTAAATTAATTGAAATTATTAAATTTGATTTATATTAAAATAAAATATGGAAGTGTATTTACAATTTAGGTAAAATGTTAGGTACAAGCAATATATAAGGAATTTATTGATTTATAAAAAAATTAAAAAATTAGAATTTAAGAAAATATAATATATTTATTAAAAGTTAAATATTTCATATGTAAGAATTAAAATTAAATGTTGCCGATAACAACTTTTCTCTTAAATAATGTAGGATTACTTTTCTCTTAAATAATGTAGGATTTTAAAACCTAAAGTCCATTATTATTGCCTAGATCTAAAGGTCAATAAAAAAAGAAATGGGAGTGAATTTTCTCTCTTTAAATTTTGTATAAATTAAGAATTTTTATGTAAATGTAAGTATTTAATTTACAGAAGGAATTTAGGTTATTACGAAGGTTTGATGAATTAGTATTTTTGACCATGTGTGTAAGAACCCAATCCTAGGGTCTACTACAAATCTAGATTCTTTTGAAATTAAATATGATAAGAATTGATAACTTACCTACTTACTCTGCTTTTAAATAAATAAAATTTTGTTACTTACATTATAATCAACACAATTGAAGGTGGATATTTCATTCTAATTAACTTTACCAAAGTGGACTATGGAGGAATACCTGTGTCGGTGGCTGATGGAGATACTTTTGTCTTGTTGCTCCTGTTGAACGCTCCTCTTGACGGACCCAACCGGATTTTCCTCCCAGCCAACTAGGAAATAATCCCTAGCCCAGGAAACCTTCACAGCTTCCCTAGCCCTCCGAGTCCAAGTCCAACTAGATGTAGTATGTGTCCCAATAAAAGATCCAGACCAAGATAGCAATACTTCCCTCCTCTCAACAACCCAAGAAACCTCCACAGGTTCCTAAGGTCTCCAAAACACAACAAGTCCCAACAATCACAACCAACCCCACAATCATAAGCAAGACCTCCCAAAAAAAAAAAACATCCCCATTCTCCCTTCTCCCTCCCCTTTTTATACCCTCCTTCTCTTCTCCATCTCAACCACCTCTCATTAATTTCATTAACTTCTCACCCATCCTTATAGTTGACTTCTCTTCTCCCAAGTAAGCTAGGAGTACATTTGGAAATGTGAGATGTAATTGCATGGAGAGGACCATGTCTTCTCCTTAGTAAATGTGAGGGTACATTGGGGAATGTAAAATGAATATATATATTTATAATAATATGGAGAGGACTATGTCTTCTCCCAAGAAAATGTGAGGGTACATTGGGGAATGTGAAATGTAATTACATGGAGAGGACATGTCTTCTCCTTAATAAATGTGAGGGTACATTGGGTAATGTGAAATGAATATATATATTGATAATGAGTTGGAGAGGACTATGTCTTCTCCCAAGTAAATGTGAGGGTACATTGGAGAATGTGAAATGTAATTACATGGAGAGGATCATGTCTTCTCCCTAATAAATGTGAGGGTACATTGGGTAATGTGAAATGAATACATACATTTTGAAATAATGGAAGGAGACCATATCCCACCCAATATTCAATTTGAGAAGGTAAGTGGAGAATTTGAATAATGGAAATCATGAATTTTATATTAGACCTATATTTCTCAATATTTTCAAACAATGTAAACATTAACAAAATTTGTAGGATAAGATTTAAGTGGGGCATTACATACACCCCTCCTTCAGAAAATTTCGTCCCAAAGTTAGAATGAAAAGATGCAAGGAGTTTGAAAGCATAGCAACCGGAGAGAGTTATAGCAGTGAAATCGGATAAGTCCGACAATGACATTTCTTCCCATCAAGAGTCTCCAACTAATCTATATCCTCCTATCCACCCTGGCCTACTTCCGTTCCCACCCTATCCGTCCTCTGCTGCTTTATCAGTGGCAACGGCCATACTAACCACTGATAAAACCATCATGGTGGGAGGGTCGAATACATCGACC
>APFE031448940.1:0-28084 GCA_000404065.3 Pinus taeda | reverse complement strand
GTCTCTACAACCAACATCAAACAACTATTGATAAAAATAGTTAGCATTTATCAACTCAATCATAACATCAATCAGGTTTTGAATCCCTGTCAGGTTGAGATTTAGGATGGGTCTTCTTAAGCTTAGTTCTGCGCTCAACAAAGTGATATCTTCCAGGATTGTCTCCACCAACTCTCATGTTGCCCCATTAAGTTTTGTCTGGAAAACATTCTTTAACACCCGAGCTTCAATTTCCACATGTCTCATCCAAGGCATGTTCATAATTTCTGATATTTGAAAGACCATCGTTGATTCGTTTTCTTGCTCCTTGGGATTTTCCTTCCATTCATTGTTATTCTATTCAAGTAAGATCACTCAATGGATATTACATATCTCCATGACCACCTTAATGTACCAATTTTCTAGGTCTCACATGAGTTTTCTGCCTAGATCTTGATTCTCCTTGAGTTGCTTTGTATACAGGTGATTTCCTTGCTCTCGGATCACATCTCTCAAGTCAGAATTGTGTATCTTATTATCCGAACCTAGGGTTTTTATTTGGTGTACTCTGCTCTTTGAATCGGTACGTCTGTACTACTCATTATCAATACTATCATGGATTTTTATTCTCAAGTGATATATACATATTTGTGTGCTCTCAAGTGTCACCTTGATGGATTTTCACTACTAGATCCATGATATTCCATTTCTATCATTGTACTGCCTGGAACAACTCTCATTATTGTTAACTTCACTTTTCTTAATATTGCATGTTTTCTTTTGATGTATTTGCTTAACCCTCAAACTCTTAATCAATTATATGGATAGTATTTATCTTATTATTCCCTAATTGAATTGATATATTTCAAATTCTCTACTCTGGAATTCCAATGCATAATCTTAATGCATACAGTTCTTGGAAAGAAAGTCTAATTTGGACAATAATGCATATCTCTGGTATCTTCTGGCTTGTGTTGTTGATTCCTTGGCAATATGCCCAGGTTTGTACACTTTGAATTCGTTATTCTTGTAACTGCCCCATTCTTAGTGTGCAAATTAAGTAACACATGTTGCAGTCTGACTTTTGCAACCATTATAGATTCGCTTATTTGGAAGATTATGTAGCTCATCATAACTCATAACTATGCATTCTTCTGCCTCAGGATTATTAATGGCATTTTGTAAGTACTCATTAGTATCTATGTAACATTCCACATAGGTCTGAAAATTAATGCAGAATTTCCTTTGAATAGTAACAGCTTGGGCCTTCTTTGCACAGGTAACAACTCTGTCAATACAAATGCAGACGCCAGACTGTATAACGACTCATGCTAATATAGTATTGGCCAGTGATGGTGTCATAACATTTCTACTGCTGTTGAATAATGCTAATGCTCTGTTCCAATGCAACGCTGCCATTTTCATACATTTTAATTTATGCCTACTAACCCAAATTTAGGTTGTAGTGATTTTGGAGTGACAATTATCGTTTCTAATACAGACTTGCCCAAATTCTTTGGCAGATTCTATGTTAATATGTGTGCAGAGTGATTTTCCTGAATTCCTTGGTGTTTTATTTATTTGAGACAAGGGAGTGTCGTCATCATCTACTTCATTTAGTTCATCACCATTAGATTCACTGTGTACATCTTTATTGTCTATTGACCTACTGCTTTGGTCGTTGGTGGACATCAAAATAATTAGATTTCATTTATCTATGTCTATAAATGCAATATAAAACTCACAGCAGAGGTCTGTTAAGAGTCTAGACTGCTGAATATCAACAAACAAAATGTATGTCAGATTGAATAAGACTTTAACTGGATATTAACAAAATTGAATTCGATAAGTTTCTATGCCTAATTCCATTTACTGACTCGTATATTGTAAACATAAACACAAAGTGATCAACCACTCTCAGGCAGGCTCCCTATTATGGATTTGTCTTTATCCATCATTATCTAGAGAACTTACTTACACAGGGAAAACAGACTGCATTGGGGTTGGATTTGCAAAGAGTTGATCTTTGTCTTTGATATTCAATCTCTGTTTTACTTGTAATCATCAAAAGGCATGGATAACGAATGAAGTTTGGGCACCTGGTCTACATATTTCCTCTCTATTTTGTGTATTGGTCTCTATTATTGATGTTTGCAACTTTCTCATTCAAATCTGATTAAGTCAATTTTATAAGATTGTGTGGGTCTCTCTCCCCTGGTTTTAATGGAATTTTTATGAATCTGAGTAGTTTTCCTTTACCACAAAGGTTTGTAGCTTAGTACAGTTGTCCCTGATATGAGTTTGAGTGACCAGGATAGGAATTTTCCTTTGCCCCTTACAGAAACTAAGAAATGGATTAACTAATTATAACCAAGCACCAAATCTCTGCCTACAGTTTATATATATCTAACCAACATACCATATTTGGACCTGCAGCAGTATAGTTGCTTCGTATAAGTTGTTTTACAGAAAGATGAAAAAAAAATAGACAGAATTTAAGAGATCAAGCCCTCAATATCAGATTGTCGAATGTTGTGTCACCTTGGGAAGCTTAAATTCATGAATTAATTTGTACTTATAGCCTACTTAATTCACCAACGCGGATATTTTGTGGAAATGGATATCTAGGCTTTCTCTGTTTCATTCAAGGATCTTGTCTCTCAATAATGGCCACAAGGCATATGTCTAGAATGCATATCTTAGTGTAAATTACACTGCAACACTGTTTAAAATTTGTGGGATGCTTTGTCCTCTGGAGTAACCTGCAACCAAAAACTGAACGACAACATGGAGGAAATTTCTCAATATATCAATCGACGACAATGATCTAACTTTGTATGATACTAAGTCATCTTCCTTGAAAATCAATTTTGAGGACTTTGATCTAGATTACAAGTCTGGGTGCAAAATTTTCTAACAGCTTCTCTGCTCACTATTACTCGGCATACATGCAAGGATGGGTTTGTTTGTTGGGATGATAAACCCAATGAAAATTTCAGTAGTGGGAAGCCATTACACCCGCTCCATCTAAAATAACACAACCTCTGGTCTGTGATATGATCCATAAACTCATTGCAATCTAGTTAACATACAGTTAAGTAACAACATCGGTTGACTCCTTTTGATGGACTACCGATCAAATAGGCCATGTATGGTTGTACCACTTTTTCAATTAGATGCCAAGATTATGATAGGCATTTTCATATTTGTTTCTACGGTCTCTTGACTGAAGGGAAGGAAATGGAAAAAGGGATGAGATCTGGTTCTGAATTGTAGAAGCTAATTACGTCAAAGTGACCAAGCATCCTTTACCAACCCATCTATCAAAACACCACATCACCTATCATGAAGATGTAAGGGTTTCATAGATGCACTAATCTCTTGTTAATTCAGTAAAAGAGGAATTATTTCTCTAACTCCTTCAGAGGGATCCTAGTACAAATGTTCACATGCTCAGAGAATCACTGTCAGGACATATGAATAATGCACCAACTGGAAATATTTCCATTCATTATTATTTTTTCCAAGCTATTATGTATTCTTATAGTTGGTAACCTACAAGTTGAGTTTATACCTGATAGAGTTTGCTAGAAAATGGAGTAAGTTTACTCAATTAACATGGAACGTGAATATGTTCCAGCTTGTATCAAGGTTTGTAGTCTTATATAGGCATAAAAAGGCAGTTTATAGACCTAGCTGAAACCAATCAACCAGAGGGCGGTTTCCAAGAGTACTAGCACCTAGGTGTTGTGTATGTGCCTAATTGAAACCAGGTGTTCAAGTGAGTGACAATTCCAAAACGTTTGAACTGTAGAATCATGAGTTCATCACGACACTATAACTCAAATTGTTCAACAATAGGTTGCTAGCAATCAAAAGTGAGGGTGCACAATTTCACATTATTCCATAAATCCTTGAGAAAACCTATGTATTAAAGGAATGATACTGTAGTGTGGAGCACCCATACAAAAAAAAACCTACCCTTGGGATACTTCTTTCTTTCTTTCTTTATTCCTTTTTTTTGTATACATATACATATATCTCAAGATGTAATTTAGTTGATGGCATACAATCAAGTAGGTGAAGACATTCCCCTTAACCTTCAACTTTCCCTAATGGACAATCAAGCAGGTTTAACCCAACCATTGACCAACAAGCAAAATTTCCTGGAAAGGTATGTCAAAGGAAACCCTAACCCTGAGGCGGTATTAATAAACCCAACAGCATTTACTTCAATGGGATCTCATTACTTAATAAACTAGCCAGAAGTTTGCTATGACTCTAGATTAGTATTTGCTGCATGTGACTAGCAAATGCCTAGGTCAACTTTACTGGCACTTTGTAGTATGAAATCTCTCGGAACTTTGACAGTAATCCGGAACACCAAGATGTTACACATGGGGTACAATAGAAAACTTAACCAGTGCACACAAGGTTTATTTCTTGCCAACAATGTTTTTATATCCAACCAACTAATCCACTGGACAGACCAAAACCATAATAGAATTCTAACCCTTATTTGTAATTATCTGTACATGCCAACCAACAATATGACGAGCTCTGGATCTCTTTCATTATACAAGAGACTGAGGGAAGACACAAGGTATATGGTCACATGCATGAAGCACCCAATGTGACTCAATCCAATCTTAACCATCCTATATGCATATAAGTGCCAAGAGGATAACTATCACATGTATGCACACGCCTCCTTGGGATCTAAGCCCTCCTCAAGTTGTCATGAAAGCACCCTAGAATTCCTAGGGATATGCACCCAATCTAAAAATGATAATCCATGCAAAAAAACAAACTCCGAAATATAAAAGCTAACTCAAGTGATAAATCTGGACAACAATATAATTATAGAATTGTTGTAAGGTTGATGAATGCATGCATGCATCCGCTCCATATCTCTCATACATAACTGTTGTGCACCTCATTTATTCCACTAGAGCTGCACCCTCATACACACTGCCCTCTCTCTGTTGCTGTGCACAGGAAACAAAACAATGAAGCTGGAGCACCATCACTTCTGGACAAAACTAATTGAGCAACAAAGGTAAAAAAAAATTAATAGGTTTATGGGTAAAGAAGGCTTGTGCCTAAATAGTAGTAAAACCATGGTCTCCACTTTTGATCCCTCCTCAAGCTTTTTCATCAACAACACTATAGGTAAGGTTGCTAAAACTGCCATTCCATTTCTAGGGACATAAGCCCTAACCTCCATAGATAACGCTTTTGGAAGTTTTCACTTTTGCGCCCCAAAAACCAATAATGGACTGATCTCAACTTAATCAAGTTTGTGCAAACTGCATTGAGATGGACTTTGCTTCTGGTTTGCCAGAAGACATCATAATAGGGCTTAAAAGTGGCAGACATGACCTGGAAGCAAAAGCTCAAGTATCAGGTGGCCTTAAATTGGACTCACTTGAGTAGTGAGTGAGAATTATTATATATAGCAGATTATTTTAGTCTGTTATACACAATTATATATAATTGTATAATGTTATCACTTTTTGGGGTTATTGGTGGATATTAGATACTCTTCTATTTATTAAGAGATGTTTATACTTGGGATCTGTTATACCCTTTTATATTTGGTGTATCGAATGTTTATTTTGCTATTTTGGGTTGTCAGGAATTATTGTTTACCTATAATGGATTATTAGTCAATGTAATTATTGGGTGTGCAACTACGCAAGGAAGTTGTAACTCAATGAGATGATGTATGCAAATGATTACAAGCCAAATAAATACAAATAGTTCATGTGGGGATAAGTTCAAGAGGAAAGAGAAACTGTGACAAAGGTCCAAGGAGATAGAAACTCCTCAAATTAAAGAAGGCAGTTTTTTTTTTTTTGTTTTAAATAAAATAAATTTAACAACCTTGGCTATATTTGCAAGGATTAAGGGCATAAAAGGTGAAAAAGCAGTTGATGGCACACATGAAGGGTTTCATGCATATGGATGACATACATAGAAAACTACACTGGAGTCATGATTATGAGCAGAGTAGGGTAACCCTTGACAGTTTTAGAGCAGATCTTTGAACTTATATCCACAAATATGAGATTTTTGGCACCATCATATCAGAGGCCCTTGCAGAAAACCAAATAGCAACAAGAATGCAGCAATAGTCATGCTAACACAAAGTAGACAAGAATTGAAGGTAGCAAATGCTGTATAAGCAAACAACTCAGATATGGAAACACTAAGTTTTGTGACCGGTTCAACAAAATTTTATAGATAGCAGATGTCAAAGAAAAAATGTTACCAAACAGACATCCCAAAAGAAAACAAAGAAACGATCTTTTTATTAGATATTGAATCATAAATTCCCTTGACCAATAAGGAATTCACATACAAGAAAAGTTCAACAAACATTAGTAGAATTGAAGATGAAGATGTCTCAGAGAGTTTGTGGCTGATCAAGAGTCAAGACATTTACTGTTGCAGACTTAAAATCAAGACCGAAAATGAAGTTGAGAATGTACAAGAGATGCCAGTAAAAATGCAGCTGCAGAAATCACTAATCCAATATGATAGGGGCACAAATAGAAACATGAGACAAAGGCAAATAATTGCATAACTTTGAGATGCCCCAAAAGTGTGACATTGAATGTAAAATGGAGTAAAAGGAGCATGCCATTTGTCCTTGAGCTATGTAAAAGAGCCTCTTGTTTTGAACATAGAATAACTATTTACTGGAGAGAGAAGAAATTATGAGTTTAGTAGAAACAAGCCACTAAAATAGGACAACCAAGCAGAAAGCTAAACTTGCAGATATCGAATAGAATAATTTCTGAACTGCAAAACCTGGCTGATAAATTGAGAGAAGAATTTGCAAATGAACTTCAAGAAAGAGACACGGTCATTCTTCTTTACAAGAATCTCTAGAGGGAATCTGAGGCAGCATTGGCTTCCATGAAGTGTGAAATGAAGCACATTAAAGCAGAGCTTGAAGCATTGAAGCAAAGACAGTTTGACAAAGATGTGCATGATTCAAGTGTTCGAGAATGTGAGACATCTGAGCATAGGGGTAGAGTAAACTGTTCTCTGGAGTTAAGTTCGAGTCCAAAAGAAAGTATTATGGACCAGGCTGCAATATCACTTTCTCGTGGGAAAGAGGCTGAGGTTCTGACACAAGGCCAAACTTGAACCCTTTAATGAATGTTACACCTCAAGCACATGCTAAAGAAACTTTTAGAACGGTCCGGTATTTTGTTTTCTCGTTATAGAAATCTTGGAGAAGGTGATAGTTATGATAATTGGATACCGCAAAAATACCCTTGACACTATTATGAATCTAAAAGAATATATGATGGATAAGATTGAATTGCTATTATCTCAAGGAAGGAATTCTGAGTAGCTTAATTCAAAGACAAACTTGAATTCTCCAGTTAATGTTGCACCTCAAGTACCGGCTAAAGGAACCTTTTTGGAAAGGGTGGCTATTTCGTTTTCTCTGGATAAAGTCTCGGAGAAGGAGAAACTTCTGATAATAGGGGCTAAAAAGTTCTCTGGAGTTTAATTTGAATCCAAAAGAAAATTTGAAGATTGTGATGCTGTTATCCTTGGGAAAATATTACGAGGACCTTGATACAAAGAAAAACTTTAATCCTCTAGTGAGTGTTACATCTTAAGCGCACGCTAAAGAAACCTTTTGGGGAAAGACAGCTACTGGTTCTCAGGATAAAAATCTTGTAGATGGTGATATTTCCAAGAATTGGGGCGGAGTAAACTGTAAAACTTCTTTGGAGATTAATTTGAACTCAAAGCAAAATATTGTGGGCGGGGGAGATATGAAATTACCTAAGGGAAAAGGTCACAATGACTTTGATACAAAGAGAAGAGTTCCCCAATGAATAGTACACCTCAAACACATGCTGAAACCATTTTGGAAAGGGCGGCTATTTTGTTTTCTTGAGATAGAAATCTCAGAGAAGGTGAAACTTCTCAGAATAGAGGTATAGCAAACTGTAAAAATCCTCAGGGGCTTAATCTTAACCCTCTGGAAGGGACTCGGGATATCTCAAAATATATCTATGATACTGAAGAAATTTCTAGTAAATGTTTAAGAGTGAAATCTTCTAGCGCATTTCACATGGAGAAGTTTCTAGATCCGCTTCGTGAAGAGGATGAATTATTCAGAACTCTGGGTTCAAAGGGTCAATCAGATTTATCCAAAGCATGACCGAGAGTTTAAACATATAGATCAGTTGAGGAAGCACTCATTTCATGCACACAAGCTTTCTATGTGCACCTTATTCCTGGAAGGCCGAAAGGTATTTATTTGCGAACAGAAGCTTTATACACAGTCACAGCTAGACCGACATTTATCTAGAGGAGACTCTGAAGTGGATGGCAGGGAGGTTTCATGGGTCATCCAATTTGTGACTTTTGCAGGAAACGATTTTATGGAGATAATGCACATGTCAAGAGATCATTATACTTGCCACATATGCCAAAGAAGGCACCCTGAGCACTTTGCGTATTATCAGAATTACAGTGATTTAGAGGCACACTTTAGTCAAGAACACTTCCTATGTGAAAATGATGATTGCATGGAAAAAGTTTGTTGTCTTTGCATCTGATGCAGAGTTGAAGAGGCATAATGCAAGTGAGCATATCGGAAATATGTCCCGGTCTCAACGGAATGCTGCACTACAAATTCTTGTTAGTTTTCAATATAGGCATCCAGGGAGTGAGCCTGAGTCTCAACGAGTTGCCAGAGGACAAGGGTGGAACATGAATAGTCGGCTTTCTTCAGCTAATCCAGCCAGCAGTGAGATGCTTGATATACAGAATGCCATTCACGAATCCACTTAAGGGCCCGTGAGTGCTCTGAATGTGGCAAGACAACATCTTTTCAATTGTTTCCTTTGCCACTGTATATAAGCAAGTTAAGTTCGCTGCGGCCCTATAATGAAACATTGGTGTAAAATTAGCAAGTGACAGGATCTCAATTAATTTTTTTTTTTTTTTAGAAAAGGAAGTCTGGCCCCATAATGAAACATTGCGGTCAATGAATGGTCCACTCTAAGATAGTCAAGTATGGATTTCCTTGTCTAGGAAAATCGATGGAAGTGGGAAGGGGCTTAAAACATGACTAGATTGTTGTTAGAAGGAGCGTGCACATTTTGTAAAGGGTTTTAAAATAAAAGTCCAAAGAGGGGTTTTTGAGCTTAAAATAATTAGAGTATGAAAGAGGGGGTAAATTAAATTAACAATTTGAGAAGGAAGCCAAAAATAAGGGTCCATAGGTCCTAGAGGTTGAACCCGCTCTGATACCATGTGTAAGAACCCAACCCTAGGGTCTACTACAAATCTAGATTCTTCTAAAATTAAATATCATAAGAATTGATAACTTACCTACTTACTATGCTTTTAAACAAATAAAATTTTGTTACTTACATTATAATAAACACAATTGAAGGTGGATATTTCATTCTAATTAACTTTATCAAAGTGGACTATGGAGGAATACCTGTGCCGGTGGCTGATGGAGATACCTTTGTCCTGTTGCTCCTGCTGAACGCTCCTCTTGACGGACCCAATCGGATTTTCCTCCCAGCCAACTAGGAAATAATCCCTAGCCCAGGAAACCTCCACAGATTCCCTAGCCCTCCGAGCCCAAGTCCAACCAGATGTAGTATGTGTCCCAATGAAAGATCCAGACCAAGATAGCAATACTTCCCTCCTCTCAACAACCCAAGAAACCTCCATAGGTTCCTAAGGTCTCCAAAACACAACAAGTCCCAACAATCACAACCAACCCCACAATCATAAGCAAGACCTCCCCCCCAAAAAAAACATCCCCATTCTCCTTTCTCCCTCCCCTTTTTATACCCTCCTCCCCTTCTCCATCTCAACCACCTCTCATTAATTTCATTAACTTCTCACCCATCCTTATAGTTGACTTTTCTTCTTCCAAGTAAGCTAGGAGTACATTTGGAAATGTGAGATGTAATTGCATGGAGAGGACCATGTCTTCTCCTTAGTAAATGTGAGGGTACATTGGGGAATGTAAAATGAATATATATATTGATAATAAGATGGAGAAGACTATGTCTTCTCCCAAGAAAACGTGAGGGTACATTGGGGAATGTGAAATGTAATTACATGGAGAGGACCATGTCTTGTCCTTAATAAATGTGAGGGTACATTGGGTAATGTGAAATGAATATATATATTGATAATGAGTTGGAGAGGACTATGTCTTCTCCCAAGTAAATGTGAGGGTACATTGGGGAACGTGAAATGTAATTACATGGAGAGGACCATGTCTTCTCCTTAATAAATGTGAGGGTACATTGGGTAATGTGAAATGAATACATACATTTTGAAATAATGGAAGGAGACCATATCCTACCCAATATTCAATTTGAGAAGGTAAGTGGAGAATTTGAATAATGGAAATCATGAATTTTATATTAGACCTATATTTCTCAATATTTTCAAACAATGTAAACATTAAAAAAAATTGTAGGATAAGATTTAAGTGGGGCATTACAATGTGACATACTATGAAAGAGCCAAATAATTCGGATAAGTTATTTTGTAATTTCTAGAAAGAGAATCATTAAATTAAGAATTTTTATGTAAATGTAAGTATTTAATTTAGGTTATTACGAAGGTTTGATGAATTAGTATTTTTGACCATGTGACATATTATAAAAGAGCCAAATAATTCGGCTGTTATTTTGTAACTTCTAGAAAGAAAATCACTGTAGAACAAACTCCATGATGTAATGAATATTTTAATTAGTTAAGGAATAGGATTTGATTTGCTAGGTAGTGAGGATACGATCGAGAAGAAGAATGCTATGGACTGAGATAGGTCTAAGAGAGGAGTGGTCCAACTACTATGTAAGCAGGATGATTGCATATATCTATGTGTTAATAAAAAATATGTGTGATATTATTCTCGAAGTTTTGTTTGATCTCTGTGTGTTGGAACTAGTAAATTGTCTTGTGAATGTTGTGCATGTTTAAATCATTATTTCAATGTTGGAATCAGTTTCAGGATTGTGTTCAAAGACGGTCTAATCCTCGCATATGGGTAAGGATATGTATGGAAGATTTGCATGGCCAAAGAAACCTTGAGTGGCCACAGAGAGAGACTACAGAGTCACCCTTATCAACAACTAGGGAATTCATAGTTTTAACCTTATAGGAGCCAAGTGCGATTTAACGAAGCATACTTACAAACTTCAAGCATGCTCAAAGTGTGCGCTAATCAATGGTGACAGAGACCTTTCCATTAACATCTTTGTATGAAACCCATCGAGTGATTGAGAAGTTACGAGAGAGTTGTGCTATGGAGATAAGTGTCGAGACCCAAAAGTAGACAAGTCTAGGTGGTGCGGTCAACTGACGACCCCAAAAAATAGAAAAATTTCCAATAATTTTGTGTCAGTTGTTGGAATCAAGAGTGAAGAGTAAGGTGTTATCAGGGATTTCTGAAACCTCGGTGGAACCCCAGCTCAACAAGGGAAGGCCGAATTCAGCATTGGATGGGCCTAATAGACGAGAACTTCATGTCACTTATTGTATCACCCATGGAGACTATGGGATGTTTACAGAAGTAGAGTGCCAAAACCTAGTGGGAGCTTGAGACCCAAGAAGATGTTGGGCTAATGTCTATCAGACCAAAGTTGTGTGGTGGGCATGGTACAAACAAAGAGCCTAATACTAAGATCTGGCTATCAAGATATGTCATCGGTCAGAAATGGGAAAGTGTCTATTAAGTAATGTAGAGTGGTGGCAAGTTGGGATAATAAGTATGAAGTTCTATAAGTAGGGGTTATTGGCTGGCGAGGGATTGATAGGCACCCCGTTCTGAGCACAATCATGCAGCGAAAGCATGACAAATCCTAATCCCTAGTGCTTAAGGTTATCAAACTTAGGGAAACTTAGGGATTGTGTGCAGGATATTGAAATGTTATGGTGTTGAAACTCTTGTAAGGAGTTTTGGGTCATGTTGTAATGGAGTTGTGACCAAGTGCATTGTCAAGGTAAAGCATAACATTGTTTTATGTTGAACAAAGAGAAACTGACCCATAAAGCTTCATTGGGATGAAGAAATAAGTATGGCTAGTGGCTGTAACTATGGGTGAATAGTGGAGCTAAGGGGAAAAGGTTAGGCCACGTTGTTCATCCCTCATTAAGTGGCATCAAAGTGGAAGATCAAAGAAAAGAGAAATCATAGCACAAAGGTGATTTTTTAGGAATAGAAAGATATAAAAGTTGAGTTAATGAAATTATTGAGAGAACTATAAGGATACTCATATAGGAGGTTAGAGTTGTTGAATACATCTGGGGAATGCTTAAGGAATTGAAAGTGAGCATACATACACAAAAGCATTGAAGGTAGCAGAAAGGTATATGGTTTATTCTCTTTAATAATAAATAGGAGTGTGTTTTAATAGGTGAAAGCACGAAGCTATCAAAGTTTGAGGAAGAGATATCACACGTAAGATCTAGTACAAGGGAGGAGATAATTCCATCCAAGGAGCAGCGACGGGGAGAATTGTCAAAGATAGTTAGAGAAGGTTGCTAGCGGAAGAATATTGCAGAAATACGAAGCAAGGACTCAAGAAAAGTTCTTGGAAGTGCATATCTAATGAGGTATTACAACTATTCTCAAATTGTTTTGTAATTAATTAATGTGCAGCAAGTAGTAGAGAGGAAAAGGATTGTAGTAACCCTTGTAGTAGAGAGAGGATAACAACTTCGAGCTAATGTTGGGTAGAATTTGTTGAGAGAACTCCGTAGTTGTGAATGTAGGTAGAGTTGTCTAGAAAGAATACCAAATGAAGCTCTTAAAAGTGAGAATAGTGCATAATCCTAGAGTAGAGGAAGCTCAAAAGGCTCTACAGGAGAGAACCAATAGTACCAAAAGACCAAGCTAAGGAGAGAATCCTAGTGAGGACTTGTAGCAAGGTGAAAAAAAATTGTGACCACAAAGGCTTATTTGGAGCTCACAATTGAGCATGGAGAAGCTCAAAGAGATAGAGAGAGATAGAGATGTTATTGATACTCATGATAAGGGTTCAAGTGTGTTAGAGCCTAGATTTACCTCAGGCTGAGAAAGGTATGATCCAGGGCTAACATCAAACCACGCTTAACCTGGTAGCTAGCCCTACCAGGTCGGGAGAGGGCTCTCTCTAGGTCAATCTCAGCGAATTATGATCACTAAGAGCTTGAGATGACTGATATAGCTACTGATATTAGGCTAGGTATAGGTGAAAAGAGTTTTATTGAACAAAATGATGTTTTTGTGGGCTCTAATGGAAAGGCAGATCTTGGTTGTAGGGAATGAGGCCCAGGCTTACAGAGATCGCCATGGGGCAAGGTAGGCAACTGAATTTGGCACTCTAAATCAAATGAGATGGAGGGATTAGATAGATAAGGAGTTGAAGAGGGCAAGAGAAGCCATGGATCCTCTCCAAACAGCTGAAAACATCAAGAAACTAAAGCAAACCTCAAGTAGAGCACTGCAATTTCAATGGATTCTACTTCCACTCTTGTTTGATTTAGCTAAGAAGAAATCAGAGAGAAAATGACATACATAACACATAAGTAAATTCAGAAATACATAAGAAAGCACTGTACCAAAAAAACATGCCACAGGGATCCCAAAGAGTGCTGCAAACCCTGGTCTCAATTCCTTAGCCAAAATGCTGATATGAGTGTACAATGAAGCTCCTTACTTTCTCAAGAGTCCAACCATGTTAATGACTGAAAAACCACATAATATAGACAAACCATAGCTCATCCTAGCCTGTAGGGGTCAATATCACAAGTTTAGGAGTTGTTCCAACTAATTATAAACTGAGAACTAAAAATGAGGCAGTGGAACAACTTCCCTCTAGAAACTAGGGAACTCATTCATTCAGTTTCAAACAACTTTTTTATACATGAATCTACCTCCATAAGTGAAAATTAGACATATTTACATCATGATACATCAATTTTACATTAAATTACATCAAAAATTTGACATTAAGAAGGTGAAAAGGTCAAACTGGCAAAAGCTAGGCGAAAAACAGAGTATACTTGGTCAAACTGGGCAAAATTTCCTCTATGTGCCGCGTTGATTTCTATATACGTAGCACCTTTTTGGAGCCACTTTTGAAGGCCTTACCAATGTCAAAATTAAATCCAAGTGCACTTGTTGGAAAGGTTTTCCTGTCTACTTTCCAACCCATGTGGAAGATTTCAATTTGGCCTCGATTTGCCCCTCCAAAATTCAGTTCTCCCAACACTACTTACTGTGTGTCAAAATAGGGGCAGTAAGGTCATTGTTTAAGTGTCTTTGACCTTTTTGAGGGCTCAAAACCTGTCCAAATTTCTTAGCCATTGGTAGGAAAGCATATGTTTTCATGCCAAATCCATAAATTCTGAGTTTTTCTCATTTGGAGGCCCCCATCAAAAGCAAGCGCCAGGTGGCACGACGCATAGGGCAGAAAATTCTGTGTTAAAAATTTCTATGCGTAGTTCCTTTTTGCAGACCAGTTTTGAGGGCCTTCCCTGTGTCCAAATTGGGTGCATAATAGCGTGTTGGAAATATTATTGAGTCTACTTTCCAACCCAACTAGAATTTTTCAATTTTGAGTTCATTTGCCTATCAAAAATCAAATCTCCCAAGACTAGTCAAAATGAGCAAAATGAGGCTGCCTAAAGGCAGAGTGTTGTTGCAGTCAACTTTTGAAGGTCTTCCTCAAATCCAAATTGAGCTCATGATAGATCATTAGAAATCTGTTTGTGTCTAGTTATCATTTGACTCATCAAGCAAGTCATTTGGCTAACCAAGCTAGGAGACTTGATTTGCCCAAGGTCACTTCAGAGGTACATCAATTCTCCTAAGGCAACTGTATTTTTGACATTCTCTAAAACCATGACACCTGTGTAAAAAGTGAAGGAGGTGTTTCTTAATTTGCCTATTATGGACAAAAACCTCTCTCATGTTTCCAAAATTCATCTTTTATTGCTCAAAAACATCATTGGAGTAAAACCTATCCCGATGTGTGTAACAGGGGATTTGTCGAAATGAAGTGAAATGAAGGGGATAAAGGGCTTCTAAATTCTTGAAAAAAAAATTGGAAGTAGGGAGAGATGTTAGGAAGCAGGGGAAAGTGGAATTTCAAAGATTGAGTGAGGGGAAGGGGTCCAAAAGGGAAAAACACAGGCCTAGCCTAGAAAATAGGGTTTGTAGCAAGAAACTAGGGTTTGTGCGAAAATGAGGAATTTGGGGGATATTAGTGATGGGAAGTGTTTAATAAGGTAGATTAAGGATAGGGGAAGGTGTATGAACATCAAGATACAAGTTTTGTTGATTATTTGACCATCCAAGAGAAATTACCTTCAAAACCCTAGGAGAGGGAAATGAACCTTACGTAGGCACAACTGAAGCATGAACAAGGTGTAAAATGACCTAGTAGAACTTGACATGATGATGAAAACCCTCTAAATGATAGTACACTCAGTTGAATGGTGACGTGGACCGACATTTGGACAACTTTAAAAGGAGTAAAAGCAAACCCTAGACCTAATACCTAGTGACAAAATTTTACTTGAAGACTCACTGAAATGACAAAATTTGACCTTGACAGCTTAAAATAACTTTGTAAGAGCATGTTTGATCATTGGAGGAAGGCTGAAAAGACTGACACTAACAAAGTGGAAGCCACAACAGAATGAAGGAAGGTGCCAAAGAAAATGGTGTAAGGAGAAAAGGGATGAGTCAAGAAGAAATGTATAGAGAAGTTCTTGAGTTGGAGGCACAACTTAGTGTGCTATTAATGTTGCTACAAGAAAGTGAAGAAGACTAGAAGTGTGGAAGGAGAATGAAGAAGAAGGTTTAATGGCCTATTAACAAGTTGTTTGCAAGAAAGATGAGGTACATAATGAAAGGATGGTTAAAGGGAAAATAACTCAAAGTGGCTAAGTATGAGTATGAGGAAGAGGAATTTCATTATTGTGAACCTAAGCAGGGAAGTATGCTTGGTGCAGATGATGACGAGGATGAAGATGCGAGACTTTTTGAGAGTTTCATGGGATGTTCGGAAAGTTCAGACCAACATCAAGAGATGATGTTGGAAGCATCAATATAGACTGAATAAACTCATGTTTTTAAAACTAATATTTCATGTTTGGTTGTAGGTCATAGGAATGATGAATATGGAAAAACACATATAATTGTCATGAAGATGCATGGAAATTAAGGAGTGTATTTCCAAAAAATTGAAGAAGAAAAAACCTAAATTCTATTTCAAAGGGAGATGAGGTATCATTACCCCATCAAGTCAATTAAAAGGAGACCCATATACAATCGATAAATGAAATTGTTGGAAAGAATTTGCAAGGGATGCTAGTGGAGAAAGAATGACAATGTTGGATTATGAGGATATCCAAATGAAACATGGAGAGGAAGAAAATTATTTAGATGCAATGTTGATTGAATTTCATGGGGAAAACAAATTGATGAAGAGGTTTCTGCTGGAACTTGAGAATGATATAATATTCCATTTAGAGGAACGAGATGAAAAAATGTATGAAAAATGTCACTAGCAGGCTATGGAAGATGAAGCAAAGGATGAATTGGAAACTAATGAACATGGAGGGACAACATACTACATTTTTGTAGAAAATCGTGAAGAGGAGAAATGATCCATTCTTATAATTGATAAATTTCTGTTGGGAAATCAATGATTGTTGTAACAATTTTATTTCATGTGTAGATGCAAGTTTGGAAGATTAAAGGAAATGGAGGAAACAAAATGCCTTAAATATCCTTGAAGAAATGTTGGTTGAAATGGAAATGGATACCATAAAATTATTAAATTTTGAAGTCGAGCTACAATGGTGAAGTATCGTTAGCATGGGATACTGGAAGAGTACGTTAAATACTGAGATGAGGAGATATATGTGTTTATGGTGAAGTTTCCTAAATGTGGGCATCCTGAAATGAGGAAGACAAACAACAAGAAATTTGGTTGGCTATAAGAGAATACATTAGAAATGAATATGAAGCATGTTGGGTGTGGAGGTTGATTATCTTTTTTATTCATAGGTATCGTCGAATTGGACCCCAATTTGTAATGGGGCAGAAATTTCACCTGTTTGTTCGCCACCAGGGGGGTCTAGGCTGGGGGTGAAAATGATTTTTATGAGTCCCCCTTGGTGGGGGTTTTATGCATTTTCAATGTTTATATTTCTGTAATATTTATATGTTCCATTTCTCTGTAAGTTATAATTTTCTAACAAAGCATTGCAAAACAAGTTATAGAAACCTGGAGAATCAAGAATAGAAACAATAAATAAAAAACTATAGGAAGTGGACGACACTGAGTTGAGGAAGTTCAAACTTAGAGAAAGGTTGGCTGAAGATATTTACACTAAGGCAAGTGGAAGGAAAACCAAAGTATAGGATCCTCGAAGGTGTTAAGAAGTAGCAAAAATAGGAATACAAAGCAACCAAACAAGTAGACAATGACAAAACCAAGTTTCGGATCCTGGAGGGTCAACTATCAAAAGCACATGACGATGAGGTCATGAAAATTTTCAAATTTGTGAGTCTAATGAAGGAGCATGAAACCCAAAGTCCATGATTATTTCTTAGACCTAACGAATATTCAAATTTCCAAATAGGAGTGAATTCCCTCATTTTATTTTTTGTATAAATTAAGAATTTCATGTAAATGCAAGTGTCCTAGTCTTAAAATGAATATAAGGTTTTTGGGAAGTTTTACGAGTTGGCATTCTTGGCCATGTAGCGCGTTGTAAAATATTCAAATGATTGGGCTAAGAAATTTTGTAACTTCTTGAAGGAGGACAGTTGTAGAAAAATCCCCATCATGTAATTGGTCTTTTGATTAGTTAAGGGATAGGGTTTCAACTGGTAGTTAGGAAGAATATGATATAGAAGAGAAATAACCGAGAGATGCTAAGGACACAGAGAGGTCCAAGAGAGATTGAGAAAGAAAATTACTATGTAATCAGGCTGATTATACAGATTTGTATGTCAATATAAATTTTGTGTGATATTATCCTACAATTTGTGTTTGATCTCTATGCATTGAAAATGATGAATTGTTCCTATGAATGTTATGCCTATGTAAATTGTTATTTCATTGTTAGAGTGATTTTCGATAGTATGTGTGAAGATAATCTAATCCTAGCATGTGGGGAGGGATATTTTTGGGTAATTTGCATAGCCAAAGAAACCTTGAGTGACCACAAAACAATACTATAGAGTCACCCCTGTCAACAAATGAAAAATTCATAGTTTTTCCCTTATAGGAGATGAATGCAATAGAACGTGGAGTACTTACAAACTCTGAGCCTATTTTAAGTGTGCTTCAATCGACAATGATGGATACATTTCCATTAACATCTTTGTTTATTTCCTGTTAAGTGATTTGGAGGTTACCATGGAGTTGCACTACATAGAAAAGTATCGGGACCCAAGTTCAACGAGTGCGCATGATCTCATCATCTAACATCCCCCGATAGATTAAAAAAAATTATGGCACTTGTAAGTCACTTGCCAGCATCAACACTGTGGAGTAAGGTGATATGGGGGAGTTTTGAAACCTAAGAAAAAACTATAAAAGGAGTTGCAAGGTGAGTTGAAAAATATATGCATGCAGAGAGAGAGAGAGAGAGAGAGAGAGAGAGAGAGAGAAGCCAGAGGGGAGTATTGACATGCAGTCAAAAATTATGTTCATTATCTTGTCCTTTTGTATCTAAAATCATGGTTCTAATAAGATTTGATATATCGATCTTGGTTGTGAACTATGTATATCTATGGAAATGAAGTTGTAATCCATGTTTTGGGCCTAATATTAATAAAATGAGACTGTTTGCAAGGGTATATCTAACTTGTAATATTTATGATTTACTATCTGTTTAAAATTTTATTTTATGTGTCTGATTATTCTCATACTTAATGGATTGTTTTCATGTAATGGTCGATAACTTATTTAAATGGTAAATGAACTCGCTCTTATCTACAAAACCTGTCAACACACTTAAAGCCTTGGTAGCACTTTAGGTGAGACCTTCTCTTGCAAAGGATTGAATATACTAATGCAGGCTAGACTACAATGGAATCTCTTTGTTGGCCCCTGAAGCAAAACCTTAGGTTCTACATTATTTTTCTCCAACAAATGGTTCCATTTTCAATACCCTAAAATATAACCATGGTTTCTATGATAATGTTGACTATGAGCCTAAATAGCAATGTTGTGTACCTAACTTACAACATGCATGCACATGATACATCTTGGAAACAACAAGAATACACATGAACATACAAAAAGAACAATAGAATTTTGGAAGAAAATCCAACCTAATATATATTAGACTTAATATATATTTATACATGAGAGATATGGTTGGAGCACTTGCACTTTCTCTCAACCAACCATTTACTTTTTCTTTATACATTTACCAAGTATAACTCATATTTACTTAATACATATGTATGATGAAAAATATAGGCCTAAGATGCCCCTCAACATATCCCCCACCCTCAACGCCTTGCTCGTCTCGAGCAAGGATGCAACAATCTCTTGGACCACTTCTCCGTACAGAATTATCCTTATTCTACAACAACCATGCATACTAGTTTGCATAAGTAACTTAGTCGAAATAGATGCCAGATGAATAGGGAGTTGGACATGTACGAGGCTTACTCTGACTTCTTGTCTAGTGGCCACTTATTACAGATCTTTGTCTATTCACATCCACTATAGTCTTTCAACTATATGGACTTCTACTCCAACCAGGAATCGTCAGACATCTACTCTCTAATCCCTGGGCATCGTTTTCGCTCTCTCTATAGATGAGTCCAGTGTGTGATTATCATTCCTCTAATTCTGTCATTCAAACTTAAAATAAGTGAATCATCTGCATATCAACCATCCTGCAATATAATTTTTCATAATCCAAGATCCATTCTACAACTTTATACTGGGGGAGGGGGGGACTCAATCCATATGTCCTTTTACTATTTTCATCATTTTGGTAGTTCAACTCTTTGTGATTTTAGCTCATATTATTTCCTATTCTTGAATTCTATTGAAAATTTATGGATGCTCTGTTAGTCATCAACTACAATTCAAAGATCTTGTTCTACTCATCTAACATGCTCTGCTACTGCAGTATGCTTTGTGTAGGGGCTTTTCTGGAGATAACATGACACTAAGTTCAATCTAGTATAAATGTAATTCAATATTTGGATAGTGTATCATGGTCCTTCAACTAAAACACCACTATTTATAACCATAAAATCTCATAATCAAGTCACTTCTTGTTTCAAACCAACCAAAATAATGGAGGAAATGTTGCAACAAAACAAAAAACTGATCTTTTAGACTACTAACTAAAACGAAATCTTAACCATGCATGTCATAGAAAATGATTCAAATATGAGAGCAGAAACATGAAGTAATAAGATCTCACGGGATTCAAATATAGGGCCATTGAGCATGAAAGGATAAATGCTCAATATCGTGGCATTTCAATTTAAACTCTTATTTTTATGGCCCTCATGTTTTCATTAATTTTTTGATTTTATGCTCAAAACAATTTACAAACTCACGAGTATATGGAAAAATCCAGCAATTTTTTTTTATAAAGCATTTATAATGGATATAGAAATTCCATAAAATTCATATGATTTTGTGCCTATGTAGTGTGCCATGGTGTAAGTGGGTGTCACCTTGTCAGAATTAACAACTGAACATGTTGCCATGATTAGGTTGACAACAAATTCATTAGCCACTCAGATATAAAGAATAGATCAATTTGATAATAAAATATGCATCAGTTTGCAACTAGTAGCGTATTCTTTTGTCGACAAGATTGACCAACCAAGGAAATCGAATAGCTATGATTCGACCAACACACCGAACAAGTCAATAACACTACTCAGTCGAAATTAACTCAGCCTTTTATCAAAGTCGAAACTTATTATTTTCCTCTAGCAACTTGTAAGCTTGCTTTTGGCTTGAATGTTGATAATGTATTGTAGAATAGCAATAAATTCTACAAACTTTAATTAGCTTGCTTTACATAATGGACTTCACCTCGCAATACTAAAGATAATATTTAGATTTCTTTACGAATGCGATACACCATAAATTTCCCATGAAATTCTTTGATAATACCAGAATCGACAGTGCAAAAGTATCTGAGTGCATACAAATCCAACACGGTCTTCTTGTCATTGGTTGTATTGCTTCGCTTATGCTAGTGGGCTGTAGAATGTCGACTGATTTGATTGGTCAACCCTCTCTTATTGACTGGTTGTAGTTCTACCAACTCCTTGACCAAGAGGAGTCGACCCAATTGAATATCTATGGACACGTTAAATTTTCCATTTCGCTGATTAAGTTCTATTCTGGCATCCCCATCAGTTATTTGACTCGTCAATAGCAATGGATTATCCAATTGCATTTTGGTATCATTCGATATGTTCGTTACATAATGCAACAAAAACATGAAACATTGGCTTAATTTATACACCTGAAGCACTCATACCAATGTGAAAAACGTACCAAAGAACTTATTCGCAATCTATGAAATTTGAGACGACATAACCTTTGAATAGTTCCATGATAAGTGTTCTTTCCTTTTGTGCTAGTCAATGGTTTGTATAAACTCCTCAAATCCCAACACAAACAACATTATGGAGAGTTGAGTAGGGAGGGTGAAGTTGGATATATTTTGTGTAAGCATGTACTCCTTGTTGGTCGCTTTAATTGCTTCGCAATTCAAGCTCCACATAAATTGTCAACCCGAGGAAGTCTTTTTATTTCAAAGATAATCACGCACTGGATATGCTCAATTTCAAAAGCAGAAACAAGGTTGTAGTAAAAGGAGAACACACAAGTATTAATCTTACCAATCTACTGATTCGCATTCTACTTAATCAAAGCTGAAGTCAATTTAATTATAGCAGAAATAATTTCTCTACTGCAGTTACAACCAAAACAAAGGAAAATCAATCTGTAAAGAGAGAAATCAATCAACTACAGCGGGAACAGGACCCTATTCCTTAGTGAGGAACTTCAGCACCTGATGCCTGACACTTAATCACACTGCAAGAAAGGTGACTTCAAGAGAGCAAGACCCTATTCCTATGAACAGGAACCTTCAGCACTTGTTCTCTTGCTTCTAATCACACTTCGGACAAAGAAAGATAAGTAATGGGGCAGGACCCTATTCCTTTGTACAGGAATCTTCAGCACCTGCTTCCCGACATCATTCATTCATACAATCAATAGAAACAGATTCTCAACTTCAGAATAAATGCATTCAATACACGCAGTGTCAAAGGAACAGAGTATTACTGCACTGTGTAGCTAGTGTCCAATAACAGAATTAAAGTAAAATGCAAGACACACAAAGAGTTAAACAAAATACAGGAATCAAGGGTGAATCTTGTGAGGAAGGCGGGCGCTTTCTCTCTCACAAGATTCCCCGGGGGAAAGAACTAAATTGGAACGCTCAAAAGAAGAATTTATTCATCTGTCAAAGTCACTGATACATTACAGATGGAGACTAGCTCCAGTTCTCACACAATGTACTTCTCTTAGTTGCAACTACTTGACCCTTCTAATGATGATGTCTCCTCTTTTTAAAGAGGAGACATCATTTACAATGAGAGTGAATCCATATTATCTCGAGTCTGTTCTTTTTCCCAAAACAAGATTATTCTGTTCTTCATAAAAAGGTACTGTTACAACAGAGATAACAAGATTGCTATCTTTAGGCTGATCCAGATAATCGTGTCCTCATACTGCTGCTGTTATTCCACAAAAAGCTTCTTCCAGAATCGTGAATTACGCTTGACGGGATTCGCGTTCTTGACGGCTGTTTCAGCAACTGCGTTAACTGTTTCAGCAACTGAGTCAGCTGTTTCAGCAACTGCATTAACTATTTCAGCAACTGAGTCAGCGGCCGCATGTACTCATCTGCGATCTTTGGACTTGTGTTTAGCAATGATACACTTCAATTAATGATAAAACATAAGAGTATTATGGAATTAAATGCAAAACAGATTAAACATATAATAAAGAAGAGGTCTCTGTATACCTTGGGATAAAATAACTGAAGATGATGATGGGATCCTTTCTAATGATAGTTATAAGGGTGAAATGGTGTCAAAATATATAGCAAAAATGATACATAGTGGAGTCCTAACATCCCCCCCAGCTAAAAGTGTTGCATGTCCTCAGGCAACCCCTAGTCTGAATCGGAATCTGAGTACTGGGACTAAGCATGCAAATTACTCAAGCAATAGCTGGAGAAGGTGGCATCTGTAGGAGCTCTGAACCCTCCGTTGTTCTGCAAGTTCTGCCATGCCAAGGCTTCATCTCTATTGGTCAACTGGAAATGACACTGATATTTTTCTGAAGGCAGCCATAAAATTGGAAAATGGAAACGATACCCGATCCAGTTTACTCCACAACGTTGAATGCAACCAATGTAATTGGAAACCCTGGATAATGCAGCTTGAAGATTGTGAGGATTAAAAGGGTGATAGTCCTGTCTTTCTTTGCATGACTGCTGCCAAAACATAACATTGGCGTTCATTGCAGCATTACCTTTTATTCTAATGTGCTGTTGACACTTAGAAAGTGTTGAAGCCTATAGTTGCTGCATGTACCTGTGCATTCCTGGCTTCTGTAAAAACTCATAATATTGTGCTATGAACAGGGCTGGCCTTAAGGGCTCTGGTCTGATCCACAAGAGTTTATTGTCCTCATTGTGACTACTTGCAGTGAACGCAGATTGCCAAGTGAGCTGGTTAGACAAAAATGAGACAAATGCCCTTATTTGTATATCTCCTGCAGTTGGAATAAGATTGACTTCCCTATTTTCGGGCATAGCCTCGTTATGGAGGTAGAGTTCGCACAGCAAATGCTGATCACTCTCAGGGGCCTCGTTAAAAGTCTCAACAAAGCTTTCTGCAGTCATTAGCTCATATGGTCTGCCGTTTTTTATTGCTTTTAATTGAAAATAAATGAATCGTTCAACAAGAAAGAGAGAATAATTTACAGAGGGTTTTCGTGTAGCCATCAATTTCTGGGCTAATGAAAACATCAGGGTTATCTTTTCCTTAGACTCCCTGGCTTCCTTTTTGTAGTCCTTAATCTGTTGCATCATTTGGTCCCACCTGTCCCAATTGGCATATATATGATTCTGCCATTGTAACTTGTGTTGGCGTAATATTATATCTTGTTCTTCGGCATATTGCCTCTTCCATTTGTTCATATGTTCCAACTGATTCCATGGCAAAGTCTGTATCTTGGCATCAACAGTAGTGGGTTGGGACATTTTTTGAATGGCTACGCTGACTAATTGTGGTGGTGCTTCTGTCTGAATGGTCGCATCAATCTGTAAAGGACAAGATATCTGGGGTTCGGTATCTTTTTCTTGCTTTATAGAGAGCCCTACTGGTTCTTGTGGAGCAGTAGGGTATTCCTCTTTTGTTCCAGTTGATGTAGATGCCTCAGATAATTGAATTTTGACTACTTTGTAGCTTGCAGCCTGGTAAATGTTGCCACACTCATGGCACATGTATTCCTTGCATGGCTCCTTACTCTGCATTGAGGCTGCCTGTGCTAAGGTATAGAGGTTCAGTTATTTCTCAAAAGCCTCTCGAGCAATGTTTAGTTCATTCTTGTATGCTTCTAATTCAGCTTTGAGGAATTCATTTTCCTCGAGCAGAGATGTCATAGTGTGTATACCCTGTACACTGGCTGACTCCGCTGGGGTAGTCTGTTGATGCACAGGCGTAGCTGGTTCTTATGTTTCAGCAACTACTGATCTCCCACTATCGTCATGCTTGGTGTATTTTTGTTCCGCAGTGGCTGGTTCTTGTGTTTCAGCCACTGGGTGAGTGACTGGTTCTTGTGGGACAGTCACCTCTGGAGCTGTAAACAATGTCGTATTATCCCAGGGCACTGGTTCTTGTGTGACAGTACCTCCGGATGAGACGGATTGGGGGATTTGGGATGGGGATAAGGGTTTTAACAAAATAGTGGCGGGGTCAGGGGAAACGAGGGTGGATTCTATCTCGACAATTGTTCTCTTTTTTCTTTTTCGAAGGAAGGCAGTGAAATCGCGGCTTTTCCCTTTCTTTGAAGGGCCAGGTTCTTCTCTAGGGGAAGGACTTTCGGATGAAGTAAGGACTTGAGATCTAGCCCTTGTCCGTGGTCTGGAAACTGAGCCAGTTGGGGTTTTCTTCCTTTTGCTAATGGGTGGGGAAGGTGGTGTTAGAGAGTCGTCACTAGGGACAGAAATAGTGGGGTCAGCTGACTTTGCTTCTTGGGGCGCTGTCGTGGTTGGGTCCACTGGGGGATGCGGAGTGTCGTCCTGCTGTCCTTTGCAGGGAATTTCCGGAAAGTCGTGGGGACTCCCGGGTTGTTCGGACGTTTGACCCTGCTGGGGAATTTCGGACATCTGGGGATCAGGAAGTGGGGCATGCAGAGGGGGGTTTTGCTGAGCAAGACCCCTCTGTATTAATAGCTGGCATAAACGGTGGTGGGTGAGGGATAACAATGGGAATTTGGAGCGTCTACAATAATAGGACATGTTTTTAATACAACCAAGCAGATAATAGGGGATATTAATCAGTCGTGCATTTCTTAAATGGTTCATTAAAACAAAATCATGATTGTACACTACCTGGTAGCGTCCTTCACATGTTAAATAGTGCTTGATGAACTCTGCCACTGATGGCCATGGTTGGGGAAGTGAATGCAGACTAACCCCGCGGCCTCTAGGTTCCACTCGCTCCTCTGGACGAAGAAATTCTTGCTGGGCGCTAAGAATAACCTTCTTTCTGCTGAACCAGCGAATCCCTGTAGCTGGCAACCCTGATACCTGAACTACGTCCTCCTCTGTCACTGAAATGAGAGCCCCTTGGACCATTGAAAAATCGTCTTGAAGGTTTTGTGCAAACTCTAAGACTTGTCCCTGGTCAAATTCACCCAATCTTTCAAAATAAACTGTCCATCCCGCTTGTTGGAATATCTGATACACTTCGGGGAACAACTGCAGAAGATTTACAGAGCCGGGCTCATGTCTAACAGCCGACCCTCCCATGGCTATTGCTTTGAGTTACACACAAAAGTTCTGAATACAGTAAACATAGACCCCAACTCGCGCTAGTTGCTGCAACAGAGGCTGCAAGGTAACGATGACGGTAATGGATATGACAAAGGATGGGGGATTAATTAATGCGGAGTTATCATTATTTTTGGAATTCCCTCCCCTACGTACGGTGTAATAATGATTAGGCGTGTGAAGATCTGTAATCGTTGTGAATGAAATCCTCTCTTTAATATACTTTAACTGAATTGCATTAAAACCTCATACCTTATATTTTTACCTTTTGATAATTTGAAGTGTCGATTGCTTCGAAAACTAACTTTAATGTGCGTGGAAGAGTCTATTAATTTTTCTGAGGTTTAGAACAGGAGTGTAATTAGATCTGGTCATTGCTGCATAATTTTTCACCGAAAGGATCTGAAGTATAGTCATGGAGAACAACAACTTATGTAACCGCGAAGAGACATAATGTTTTACGATGACAGGTTGCTGAAACTGGTGTTTGAGCAACGGGGGAAAAATATGAACGATACGGGAAAAATGAACGACAGGTTGCTGAAACAGGTGTTTCAGCAACGGGAAAATGAATGATACGTTGCTGAAACAGGTGTTTCAGCAACGGGAAAAGTCAAAGGAATGATATAAATGACTTAGATCCGTACCCAATGGGGAAATTGTTTAATAGGGGATAATTTTAGTAGTAAGGGATGTGAAACACTGATTGAAGGGATATACTTCAGGGATGGTAGGGGTGGGAATAATGGGCTAATAATGGAGGGGTGTTGATAGAAAAATAGGGTAACATGATGGAAGCAACTTCTATGTTGAAGCTTCAGATCTTCTCATGATGAATCTGTCCTTCCTTGATGAGCTTTTTCCAGAATCTGCAAAATAATATACCAATCCTTGGCAGGGATTATTAGTACTAAATCTAATCTATTAGTAGAAATATAGTGCAGAAAATTAAATATTGTGAGGGGCAGAAGATTCCCCTAAAACAAGATAATGACTATCAGTCATGCAAGCAGTTTTAAAATCTTCTTTAGAAACAGGGCGTTGATATAACCTGAGCCTATGGCCATTGACTAGCAGAGGTGTTTTAGCATCATCAATTGTTAAAAGTCTTACCGTTCCATTTGGAAAGACATCATCTACTTCATATGGTCCAAGCCAGCGTGTACGTAGCTTACCCTGAAAGTTTTCAAACCGAGAGTCATACAGTAAGGCCCAATTACCTTTTTGGAACTGCTTGTGTTTGATAGTTTTGTCATGCCATCTCATCCTTTGTTGTTGTATCATGTTTGTTTGATGGATGGCATCTAATCTTTTTTCATCCAACTCCAAAAGCTGTTGCAGCCTAGCTGTCTGCAAATCAGTCAAATCAAGATTAACAGCTAAAACAATTCTTAGAGTTTTAATTTCAAATTCCACAGGAAAAACATCATTTTTACCATAGACCAATTCATAGGGAGAAAAACCTGTAGTATTTCTCCAAGTAGTTCTGTAAGCCCATAATGCCTCAGGGAGCCTTTGGGACCAATCCTTCCGGTTGTCCTTCACTGTCTTAGTTAGAATGGCCTCTAAGACTTTGTTTGTGCTTTCCACCTGCCCGTTGGCCTGGGGGTGGTATGGTGTAGTCATTCTATGTTGAATATGATACTTGTGAAGGGTAGATTTGAAACCATGCGAATTGAATGGAGGTCCTCCATCAGTAACTAGCTCTCTAGGAATTCCAAATCTAGTGAAGATTTCTTCAAATAAGAAAGCTAGGACGGCCTCTTCATTGGCTCTAATAAGTGCTTTGGCCTCCACCCATTTAGTCATGTAGTCTGTACAGACTAGTATATAAGTTCTTTGATTGGATGGAGGGTTAATGGGTCCTATGAAATCCAAGGCCCATCTTTCAAATGGTTCAGAAACTACCTGGGGGTTTAATGGAATTTGATCTCTATGATTGGGTTGACCCATTCTC
>APFE031448934.1:162787-179940 GCA_000404065.3 Pinus taeda | reverse complement strand
TTACTCGAATTAGACTCTAGATCTAAATATTTCAAATCAAAATCTTCATGAAAAACCAAAAGATTACAAGGCACACTTCAGTAGTCATTACCATATACATCAATGGAGTCATCAAAATCAGAATGATGGTTTCCCAAGACCTTAGATTGATTAGGAAAATGTGTTTCATTTGAATGACTATCGATATTAATATGTTCAAAGTAAACCAAGAATGAAGGGACCTTGTTTTGATATGGACGACTATGGAAAAAGAAGAAATATCGAAAGAATATTCACCTTTCTTCTTCTCTATCCGTGAATTGTGACTCCAAGGGGAAAGCGGTTATGAGAATGAGATGATAAAGGGCGAAAAGCATCCAAGTCCAATTCAAGGTTGAATTCATGGGTGTTAATATCATCTTTAAAAGTCAAGGGATTATTCTTTCCAGTAGACTTCATGAACCATTCCAAGGTTTCCTCCATTGCATTTGAATCATGGATAATAGAGGAAGGTGTAAGAGATAGATCAACAATTTTATTTGAAGATTCCCCGACTTTGACATCATCAAACGCAGACACCAAAACTGGTACTGAGAAAGGAGGAAGACAAGTAACAAAAGGAATAATGGGTTCGTCCTCTATAATTAGAGGTGTCTCAGTTTAAAGAAATCCCAATCCATATCTTCTTCAGGAAATTCATAATATATGTGAAGGAAACTATTAGCATAATCCTCAATTGATTCTTTAGGATTTATTTTAAGTTGATTAATTTTTTTATAAACATCTAAATAATGATATGTATCGAAGGATTAATGAAGCTCCTTGGGGAATTCATTAAATAAATTAATAAAAATAGTTGGTAAGTTATGGCACCATCAATTTATTTGACCTTCAAGCATAAGGGTGAATAGAATACACAAAACATATTCATCATCAATTTCATGAGATCTAGAGAACCCAAGAAAATCATTTATGTGTTTGTCCAAAAAATTACCAGCATCGTTATCAAACTTAAATCGAGACAAGTCATGAAATTCTTCCTCAAAGATGAAAAGTATACCAAGTGATAGGTTATAACGATAAAAAGTATACGAAGTGTTAGGTTATAACAAGGAGTTACTTGAACAAGTTAATGGGGAATTGTTACATTTCCTTAAGATTCTTAGACATCTTTGTGCTCAAATTTATCCACATATATTATAAGAGACAAAACTCGATTTTAATAATTAAAAAAAACCAGAGAAAACAAATTTATTTAAATAACATAAAACATTACAATAAACTTATAAATTATAATCAAAGTATTAATAGTTCATGCATTTGTTGAAAAATTGTAGTCGATCCCTGCCAAGGCAGTCGACGAAGCATGCCCTGATTATAATCATTTTAATTCAACGTATTTAGATACCTTAATTGGCTTGCGAGAGCTATCATCCGTTTTCCCATAAGCTGGGGCAGATCATGGGCAGTTGTTGACAGTGAATTTGGTGTTATTAAAAGAAGAAATGCTAATATCCATACTGAAATATTGTACACTCAGTATGTTAGGATAGTTAATCCACTCAACTGATAAATGACCCACTGTGTCAGCCAGTGATGTTCTTTTATATAATGTTTATCAATTGTATTTCGTGTTGTCAATGGAATTACTTTAATAAATTCATGCCATGCTTGTTTGTGTTTTATATAATGTTTATCAACTGTATTTCGTGTTGTCAATGGAATTATTTTAATAAATTTATGTCATGCTTGTTTGTGTTATTTGGCCGTGTAAAAACCTTTCAATTCTCTATTTCACATTTTTGTAATTATTTGTGTCTCGATAATTTTTTTAATACAAGTAATGATGATACAATATCTCAACATGAAATAATATTTTAATCCAATGTCTAATTACGACAATAGTGTATCTCTTTAGGAAATATTGGAACTAGAAAATGATGCAATAGGAAATAAGAGAAAGCTGGTGGTGCTCCCACTTATAAAACTCCCTTTTCCGATAAGGAAAAAATGAGGGCGCTGCACTGACTTAATTGCATCAACATACAAATAACTACCAAAAGATACAGGTAATAGGTTTTTTTGGTAGCTAGCATTTCCAAAAGCCAAATAGAAGATAATAATAAATAATATATTATAAAATATATCATGACGATCCCTGCACATGCGTGCCTTATCATTAACTAAACTAGTGTGAAATGAATTATTACCTTTACGATAATAAGTTAGAATTGGTTTTAATACTGTGTGTTGTCAGACTGACTAGTATTATAATAGGAAAATTAGCACGAATACATTACCTCAAAGTCAGTGACAATTCTCCAAGAATGCAAACATTAGTTACCAAAGTTGGCTGAATTGGTGTAACGAATTCAAACGTTTTATGATTTTGGATGGTGTATTAATAAATATGCTATTATTTGGAATAATTCTTATATTAGAATGTAGGAACACCAATTCAAACGTTTTATGATTTTGGATGGTGTATTAATAATATGCTATTATTTGTTTGGAATAATTCTTATATTAGAATGCAGAAGATTTTATTTGTTAGTGGTTTAGAGTCTATTCAGATATTTTCTCAACGGTATTTGTTTGTTTTAAAATTATTCATATAAGAAGATTTTATTGGTTGGTGGTTTAGATTTTATTGAAATATTTTTTCAAAGGTATTTGTTTGTTTTAGAAATTATTGGATTTCATGACTATTATTTATGTAGCTTGTGATTTGATTTTGTTGCGAAAAGTATAAACTATTTGGTGAATAATTTGTTCACCATAATTTCTCTTCTAATTTCTTGTTGGTATCAGAGCAAGTCTTAGCTTGCCTCCCTCACTGGAGAGCTCAGGAAGATGAAAGAGATACAAATATGATGGTTTTTTGTACATAGAGAGCGTTTATTTTCAAATTATTGTAGTTTTTATATTTTTTTTTGTCGTATCTCACTGGGCGTGGTTAGAAGGAGCGGCGAAGAATATTTGTGTTAACTAATGAAGCACACCAATGAATCTATAAGGAATATTCTGCTTCGGATATCCAGTCGGTTGTTTATATGGATTTTGTTAGCAGATTTGGATGTCCTATCAACAAAGTTAGAGAGTAGTAAGATGTTGCTAATGCTGTGATGCTATTGGGTTCAATTTGGCAACTCTTAGCATAATCCGTGGCCTAAGATGAAATGGGTTGGTGAAGTAAACAGTGGGGACTCCAACCTACATTTCAATTCGTGCCATTTTTTTTGGAGAATGTATTTGTGCTTGTTAAAATACCTGTGGAGCCGAGCTGCAAGAAGGTGCTATAGAGAAGTACTGGAAGAATCTTGATTGCGAATGGTGGAGCTACATACTGACAAAGGACCCTATGCATATTATTCACTCTCTTTTCCGTGTTCCGCCTTGTTACACAGTTCTATGACAATTAGTACATAATTTGGAGTTGAAAGCACGAGCCTGATGTTTACTGGTTTAAGTAAAGTGCACGATCTTCCACCCTTCACTTCTGGGTCAGGCACATGAACAAATAAAAGGTATTGTCTTTAGAGCTTTTGGTGCCAATTCTTGAGACAGCATCATCTGCATTAACAGATTATACCAGCCAACAACAAATCATTGACCTATTTTTTGTTGGGTATATGACCAAAGTCCCACATTGACTAGAAGTGGGGAGGATCATGGGTACATAAGGATGGACAAATATCCCCATTGGTATGAAGCCTTTTGGGGTAAATCCCAAAGACAAATCCATGAGGACTTAGGCCCAAAGTGGACAATATCATACCAATATGGAGATATGTGGTGTCCAGAGTTCTTACAAGTGGTATCAGAGCCAAGTTCCGAAGTTAGCAAAGTGGATGAATCCTTGGAATGCCAAACGAAGGTGGTGGGCCCCAGTAATATCACGATGGGATCCGTGGATGAGCTCGGTTAGACATGCGGTGTGCTCTGGATTCTTCATGGACGTATCATGGTCCCAACACGGTGAAGAGGAGTTGACCTGGGATAGAGCAAGCTCTCGAGGCAGGTGGTGCTCCATGTAAGGCGTGTGCTTCCAACGCATTGGAGCGGAGAATCCTGGTCGCTAGAGAGTGGATGGATGGATAATCGTTTGAGGGGAGGCTCGATGGTCCTTTGTTTGAGGGGAGGATTGTTGGGTATACGACCAAAGTCCCACATTAACTAGAAGTGGGGGGGATCATGGGTATATAAGGATGAACAAATTGCTAGGAGGTATTTTTGGGTAAAGCCCAAAAACAAATCCATGAGGGCTTAGGCCCAAAGTGAACAATATCATATCGTTGTGGAAATATGCAGTGTCAAGAGTTCTTACATTTTTGTCGGTACACTTTTGCATAAAACAACATGATCTAGACCCTCTGGTAATATATACCTACCAGCAACGTCACAGAAAGTAGCAAGCATATAAAATAAATCTCTCCTATTGGTGCACCTCACACGACAATGACTAAGGACTTAGACCCTCTTGGTAATATATACCTACCAGCAACGTCACAGAAACGAGCAAGCATATAAAATAAATCTCTCCTATTAGTGCACCTCACACGACGAGGACTAAGGACTTAGAAGACAACTGATAGTTTGATATAATGGTGGGAAGCTTGTCACTGTAGAGGACATAGTCCGTAATCATTGGGCTTCTTATGGTCGCCACTATTTTGCATGTTATTACTATGAATATGTTGATGCAGGTGTTGCCAAGGAGTTCATGCACATTTGATTAAGTTGCAGTCTTCTCTCCCAAAATTTAACAAATTAACTAAGGTTTCCTTGTATCGGTCAAGTGGTTAAAAAGTTTACAAATGGGCTTGAATCATTGCCAATTATGTTTATACCTCAACTCTCTTTCAGCGAGTGTGTTGGTGCACTCGACTCACTTCCCTCTTCTTCTGTTAACGAGTCTGCTTGGATTGTAAGTCGCCTTTCAACCTGCGTCAAAATTGACAAATCAACATTGTTTAAGAGCTTTTTTGGAAACTACAACCCAAACTACTTGTTGAACACCCTATACAGTCCATGTGGTTTCTGGTTCCAGTCATGAACATATCCGGGTAGTTGGTTGGCATTCATTGTCGTAATTCCCTTTTTATTTTCCTCCCCTAGAGCGTGGCTATTTTTACAGGCTATTTGTTTCAATCTAAGTCACGAGACATGCCCCTCATGGTCATGTGTCCCATATTTCATGCATAATACCACCTAAAACGTGTTCAAAATTATTTTTATCATGTCCTTCAACCAAGCCACGCATTTTTCGACGTGGCTAAAACATGCCTTTACATTTTTGCCTCGTAGGGCACGTGTAGTCACTCATAAAGTCATAAAGTCCACACATAGGTTCATATTTTTGGTTTTTTGGGTCATTTTTCATAGTTGAAACTCTCGCTATGTTGGAACTTGGTCATGCTTTGCTCACTGGAGTCGTTGTTGTGTTGTGTTTGGAAGGTTTTTTTTAGTGATTTCTAATTGTCAATTTCACATCAATTTGGGTCCTTGATAATAGTGTTCACGGTTTGGATGTTAAATTTCTGGTTGTTGTGTTGCGTTGGAAGTTTTTTTTGGTGATTCCCAATTGTCAACTTCACATTGACTTGGGTCTTAGATTTTCATGGTTTGGAAGTCATGGTTTGGGACTTAAATTTCTTGTTTTGGATCGCATGGGCCATCTCACTATTTTCTTGTATTCCATATGCCCATATCTATATAATTTGTTTCAATGTGTTCAAGTGCCTTTTCAGGGGCTCATTGCCATTCATGAATTTTAACTTTTGAAATAACTTTCTTCATGATCAATATAGCTCAATTCATTTGCTTGTTCTCTAAATATCCATCCACAAACATTCCTCATGTTTTGAAATTTCATTTTCCTCTTTTTTCTAAAACATGTTCAAGAAAGACATTGGGGTTGCCTTTTCAATCATTTCTTTTGTGATATAGACATCAATTACTACATTGGGCACTCCGATATCACAACTTAGGCCATCGAATTCCCACTCTTCAAAAGAATTTTTGACCCCTGTATATCTCCAAGTTTGACCAATGAAGAAAGCAAGCATATGTAGCCTTGTATTGTTTTAGTTGCAAAATTCAATGGCTAATGAGAGTTGACTTAAATCTATAGGGAACTACCTAGTTGAGTCTATCTTGCAATTGCCCACATTTTCCATGATGTGGAACTTGAATAAGTTAGACTCATATACTAGTCAACAAGAGAGCTATAACTATTGACAAAGAAAACATCAATCTCATGTCACATGTGGAATACGCATAATTCCCCTCTTGAGATCCTTGATTTGGTTCTTAATTTGTTTAATAAGTTAATAACATGAAGATTCAAGAATGAACATTTAATTGTCAGCAGTGAACATCATTGATGGAGTAAATTAATAAATTGATACTATATTTCAGTAACTTAATATGGATGCGGTACAATATTTGAATTATATATATATATATATATATATACAAAACGTGTATCTCATGTCTTGTTTCCAAGGTCGTGTCTTGTGTCGAATATTCTTATTTACGTGTCCTCCGTGTGTCCTCCTATCATGTGACTTAGGCTTCAATTAATTTTCACCAATGAACCAGTTTTGAAGAGCTTTGTTCGCATTGTAGAAGGTGGAATACAAGATAGTAGTTATGGAGTATGATTGCTTTTGTTGTCTTCTTTATTAAGCAATTTGTAGTTTGTTTGTTTGTACAAAGTGCATAATTGATTAATGAATAAAATAATATAACTAAATTAGTGGTTCTCGACATTTTTCCAGTGTCGAGAGAACCTATAGCTATTTTGATTATATGAATTTGTTATATATTAGTGGATATTTTTGTGCTTCGGGCTTCAAGAACGTCAGTTACAGGTTATGTGATGAGATCCATGTGTGTAGAAAGGTCAGTTGCATAACTCACTATTGGATACAATCTAGTATCGAGATTTTCAAAGCATCAATTATACGAAGTTCATGAATGATGGTTAGAGGAAATTCTGTCTTAAATAAGTTGAATGGGATGCTTGAATATTGTGGTGGTGAAAAGAGCATTTTCTAGAGACTTTAGAGTGAGGATAAGTACTTAGTAAGACTGTTTAGACAAATATGACATGTGAATTGTAATTTTTCATTTTTATATTAATTTTATAATAATGTAAACAATATTATTGTGTCTTAAAAACAATTGAATCTCATAACTGCTATTTATCTGTCTCATAATTTAGCTTTGTTGTGAAAAATACAAATTAATTTGTAAATAATTTTTCTACCATAACTTCTGCCCTAATTTTCTTGTATATTGGATTTTTGATTTACTAAAAAGTTCTTTCAATTATGTATTAAAACATTTAAAAAATCCTTAAAATAATTTCCAGATAATTCCTTTAAATGATAGCGATTATTGAATTGGACTATAGGAATAAACAACCTTGTTGTCCACTATAAATGACTATCACGGAGTGGAATTAATGAGCAGAGTCGATTTTCATTGGTCCATTAAATATTAATGTGCTAACACTTATTTTTACATAAATATGGATCCAATAGGAACGCGTCAAGAGAAATTTCAATCTTATAGACATATATTTGAACTATGGTATCAAACCTTCCTATAATTCTCTAAACTCTGAATTTATAAATGTAATGCTTCCGTGAAATTAGATTTATGTCTTAAACCATAAGTAGATGATTTATCCTTCACCTATTAAAGCTGAGGCCACTTTAAAACACTAGATAATGCATGCCTTTCGTGTATGACGATTGAACATAGTGCAACAACTTTTGAGCACCTCATTGTTCACTAAATGAATGCCACCATTCACTCAATCTCCTCTACACCAATAACATCATTTTATTAATACGATTTAGACATATAAATAATAATTTCCATATATATACCCAATTATCCTTGTGGCAATGGATTTGACACTGTGTATTATGATTGTATCTCTATTTTTCTGAGTTTCTTGGGGAATGTTCTTTTATTTCAAAAAGAGCACTTGTTTTTATCTCATTTTTCTTCTATGTAGTATCACATTTTTTCTTTTTAAAATGTGACCAACTATAGTTTATTGAAACTAAAATGACGTTTCTTTTCATACCAGGAGACTTTGAGACCCCTAGAAAACAATGATGGCTTATAGATGTAAACTTTTAAGAAGGAAATAGATTAATTTAAAATGTTACCAATTATAGTTCATTGAAACTAAATTGACGTTTTTTTAAACCAGAGGAGACTTTGAGACCCCTAGAGAATAATGATGGCTTCTAGATAGTAAACTTCAAAGATGGAAATACATTAAAAGAAAATGTTTATGGAAAAAATTATTTCAATTTAATTTATTAATATTTTTGGGGGCATTACTAAGGGGAAAAAAAGATTATTTGATGAATCTTATTGATGGACTTAGTGAAAGATTAGTATCACGTATTAAAATTATGAAAGAAGTAAATAAAGGTTTAATGAAAAAATCAAAATTCATAAACAAGAAGAGGTAATAAAACAAGTATGAAGAAAATGAACATGAGATGTATTGATGGGAAGAGAAAATTTTATCAATTCAACACATATTTCCTTCCCGCCATTGATGGAACCTATAGCATATGGATTAGAAAGAGAACATAATTTGCTATATATTGATCCAAAACAACAAATATTGAATAATGATGGGAAACCATGGGAGTGATATGAGGTAGATGATTTACTTTATGATTTTTTATTTGTTATAATATCTTTTTTGACATAGATAAAAGTCAATTGCTTCTTAATATGTTAATTTTGTTTTTCTATTTTCGTTCCTCATATGATCTTTCATGCTGTGAAAGTCTTAGGACCAAATGTTTTGAGACAAGAAGATATAAAATAGAGGAAATATTTGAACCAACAGGGACTCATGAGCCATTTCTAGAAGCATTCTAATTAATTATGATTGCAGTAGTCACCAATCTATAGCTTAGACATGCTTGTTTTCCTTTTATCATTGATTATATGAACAAAACAAAGGCGGTTGAATATTTATTTGAGATATTGATAGGCACTATGTTATTTATATGGTAGGTAAATGTAGTCCATTTTTTCATTGTAATGCATTCAATTGTTTTGTATCTATGAGCTAATAATGGAGCATGTCCTTAAGTTGTGCGGAAAAGTGTATTTATATACACCTTTGTAAATTTTCTAAAATATGATACGTATATCTAAATATATCTCAAAAAATTCAAATGGTAAAATTCATTTTTAATCACTAATTGAGTTTGAGTATATTTAGAGTATACAAAACCAAGACCAAGTGACACAAGGTTTTCCACATATTTCATCGCACTATAACGGGTAGTATAGAGAAGGTATGTATCAAAATCATTTGCATGCAATGAAGAGTGGGTTAATTATCCATTATCAATGTTATACGGTGGTATACTAGTAAAAACAACAAACATTAGTGAAATATTTTTATATGTTAAAAAATCATCTCTATTTGTGAACCTATTCTAAATTTTTTGAGCATCGTTGATTCCAATATTACATGCATTAGTTTTGTATATGAATTCATGGATATGTTAAGAGAACACATATCATAAATGTGTAATAATGATTCTCCAATATATAAATGAATATGGGACATTCTGGAAAAAGGGGTGGTGTATGTTGGATAGGACATTGCATGTTGTGGCTACCTCGCACCAATTTACTTTCATGTTATTAACCATGGAGAGCTTTTACAATTATATGGAGAGGATGTATTCCAATACTAAGATACAATATTAGATATGAACCATCAATGTCATATGGGAATGGTAGTTATAATCATTTACAAAGAATGAGATATGTAGGGATCATAAATATTTATACTTTTTATGTACTTTGCAAATTATTAAGTGTAAATTCCCTTACTAATATAATATTTTTTTTGTAAGCTTGGTAGGACTCTGCTATTTTCATGTCCATTACATACCCCGCTACGAGGGAAGGGTAGCCCAAGATTTGAACCCAAGACTTCCGATTCGGTAAGACTTCATTTTCATGGCCACTACCACTTGAGCTACCCCATGCGGACCCCTTACTAATATAATATTATTTCTATCTAAAAATATCAATAAATAGTGCATGGAATTGAACATCTTATGAGTTCGTTTATAGCAAGAAATAGAACTATTTGGAAGATATAAAATTAGTAGATTTGACTAGCACTTATCACAATTCACAATTGTAACTTAAATATTTGGAAGGAAGATAATTCACAATTGTAACTTAAATATTTGAAGGGAAGATATCTTCTTCAAAAATAGTATGAGAGGTTCCACTAATTTTACCACCTATAATACAATTTCATAAGCACCAAATCATGTACATGTAGAAACGACATGAATGTCAGTGAAGTATTCCTTAGAGATATTTAAAGGATAATGCTAGTGGTGGTAATGCCTCTCTCCTGATTTAGGGAAATGGATATGGGAGTTCACTCTTATTTGTGATTAAGATTATAACATTTTCATTTGTATTAATAATTTTATATTTTTGGCATTTATTGACTAAATTGTTCTAATTCAACATGCTATGATTCTTCATTACTTTCTTTGCATTATTTACTTTTTCTAGAAAGGCCTAAAAGTGGTTGTATTATATATAACATTGTTTTAACCATAAAAGAAATGAGCATGAAGTAAAGGCTATAAACTCATAGCTCAAGCTTAAATTGGGTATCGTTGTTGTTAGGTCTTCAATAAAAATTTCCATGAGATTTTTGTTTATAGATACATACACAAATACCCTCTAGGAGTGGTCTCATGTTTATAAATGGCCTTTATATGCTCCAAGTTTACATGTATCTTTTTATATGATCCAAGTTTACATATATCTATTTAATGATTGAAACATATATATAACATTGTTTTAACCATAAAAGAAATGAGCATGAAGTAAAGGCTATAAACTCATAGCTCAAGCTTAAATTGGGTATGGTTGTTGTTAGGTCTTCAATAAAAATTTCCATGAGATTGTTGTTTATAGATACATACACAAATACCCTCTAGGAGTGGTTTCATGTTTATAAATGGCCTTTATATGCTCCAAGTTTACATGTATCTTTTTATACGATCCAAGTTTACATATATCTTTTTAATGATTGAAACATGGAATAGTTAAAACATAGATTTTATAGAAATTGGAAATACATTAAATGTATTTTCAATATACAATATCTTACTATTTACATTAGGCTTTGGCATGACTTTCCTTATTCATAATATTATATTTTGTTTTTACATACTATTCAAATCTATACTACTAATAATTGTGGTACATTTTATCTTTATTTATAATTTTCATGCATTTTATCTTTAATTACATTGGACTCCCCCTTAAATTTTTCTTATTCATATCATTATATTTTAATATAATACTTTTCCAATCTACTGTACTCTTAATTTTGGTGCATTCTATCTTCATTATTTATGGACAATTTTAGATAAGAAGGGTCAATAATATCTTAGACGACATAACCAGTCAATGTAGGAGATAAGTGAGGGAATAATTTTAATTTATGATATAATGAAATTATGAAATTATTAATGTTTAAAGTGGATTTACATTAAAAGTTTATTTAAATTTATTTATGATTAAATATAAAAATAATGAAAAAATTAAAGATCAAGATTACAAATAATTAATTGAGGTATTTGTAAAATTATTTATAAATATAGTGTAGAAATAGTTATGGAGATGGTTGAATAATTTAGCTAAAATAGAAATTCGTTATAGAAACTTGAATTCTATAACACTAAAATTCCTCATGGTATTAGTATATGCCCGCGAAAATGATGTATCATTATTTTAATTAAAATTATGTGATTATTTTGATGTATAGTTTATTATTATGTAATTTTATGTTTAAAAATGTTTTCTTTTCCTACCAGTAATACCAACGATTGGTATCAGAGCTGAGGTGAATAGATTTGAGAAAGTTGCATAGTTGAAATGTGTTACTCTATGTTAAGACATCATTAAATTCCTGAGTGCAAGTTGTGAAGGATTGCAATGTTCGTGTTGGAGATGTGATGTTGGAGATGTGATGTGCCATTGTAGGCTGGCCGCTGAAGCACTATGAAGAGTGGAACCGGCTACAACGTGTGACGAACGCTGCTATGTGGAGGAGACGACAGATTTGGTCTCCTTGTGTCTTTCTTTGATTTATATTTTGTTGTTATGAGATAATTTTCAATGGTTTCTATAATATTAAACCATACACTGGTGTAGCTTTGAATTCGAAGGAAGATACGATTATAACAATTAGTAAGTGTTGTATCTCTTCAGCTTTCGCACAGATATTTTGATGATATAGAAAAGGGTACTGAAGTTGCATATCATATCATCGCATGGATTTCGCTCCTTGGGAAAAAAAATAATTAATTAATTGTAGAAAGAGGGGTCACTTGGTTTTATGTATTTGAGCGGAACATGTTCGGAGGAACTCGTACTTGGAGGAAGAGTTGTTACAGGTAGTGGAAGGAGCTGAAGGATGTCCCAAATTCGTAGCAAGGCAGTGTGGATGATCTGCGAGGCGGTGAGTGTCGTCCGAAATGCGTAGTGGAGGCGTGTCCCCAAAGTGATAGAAAAAAAGAACGTCAGTTTAAAATCACGGATTGATAATTTTATGGAGATGTTTAAAAGAACGTCAGTTTAAAATCACAGATTGATATTTAAAATCACAGAATGAAGGAAATGCTCCTGGGTGCTCACTACCGTTGCGTTTGGTTCAAACAAGATCCCTCTAAATTACCTCCATATACAAACAATTGGTACGAAAGGTTTATCCTTCGAGATATTTTTTTATATATTATAGAAATAAATTATATATAGTGGGATGATTTTAAAAAACCGCTAATATCACGAGCCTTTGAGTGAGTCATTTCACATGTTAAAGTAGAAATATATGCTAAAGGCCTTGGTCATGTGATGTAATAAAAGTAAGGATACGTAAATCTAGCAAGCCGATGGATATAGAATTAGTTTTCACATGTTAAAGTAGAAATACAAACTAGCATTTGCACCAGATGATGCAAAGAAAACGCCTTAAGGCATAAAGTGCGGAAATCCATTATCCATGTAGTGTATGCATTATTCAACAAGGTGGATCTCTCTAAATTTGTTGCAAACATTTATGTTGTTGGATTGCTAATTTATTTAGAATCTACTACTACCTCCTCTTCTTGGAATATTAAATTTCTTATCACAATCCCTCTTATTATTGGCATCACAATTTTTTCCACTTTAGTGGCCTTACCTTCAACCTAAAGAAACATGAATTTGAGTCACTCAATTAAAAAGCAATTGTTATATCTCTATATGAACTCATTCCTTCTGCCATCAGCTACCAAAACATGGCTCCTCCACCTGCTCTTCCCATGCTAGCAGAAGCACATATTTGTTTATAAACCATATCAAATAAATTGTCTCTCTAGTTGATGCCTAATCCTCGGTCTTTAGAGGATTTCCCAAAATCTACAAACAGAACTGGTTTCTTCAATATTTTGCTTCCATCTTCTAGATGGTTCTTTAACCAACCTAACCGAACAATTACTAAATAAGGGCAAACTGCTCTTTGTATTCAGACTGATGCCCTTCCAAACGAACTTGCTTTGTGTATAGAGTTATGCAGTGAATAAATAGGAATATTTTAATAAACCCCAATTTATTTGCCAAGGCAATAAGAAAATAAGGGCAAACTGACTTCACAAATTCTTAATGCCACTGTTCCATCTTCACTTAGATTGTTGTGGAAATAGGAAGCTTTCCCGAAGGATTGGAGGAAGAAAATGAGACAGCATTAAGAAATTCAGTTGAATTTGGAGGAGATGAATGTGATGGCAAGGCAAATCTGTTAAACTTCAATGATCAAATATGTTGAAAAAATCTGCCACCATTGGAAGAGGAACATTTAATCCCATGAAGTCATTGATGCGTTGGGCTGAAGGTCCCTCACCAATTTAAAGAATATATGGCTCTTTAATGATATTGCTGAAAGGAAACCAAGAAAACAATGTTCTTACAAACGTTTTGAAGCTACGTTGTCTTCTTGCATAGATGCAGACGAAAAATTTGCAAATGATGAGAATTAGGGATTTAAAAATATAAATTTGCATGCCTGCTAGTTCCTAAAGAATATCCCAATAACTCTAGCACATATAAAGAGAAAATTCTTTGTAGGAAAATATAAAGAGCAAATTCTTTGTAGGAAAAGAAAAGGCAAATTTGTTAAACTTAAATGATCAAATATGTTGCATAAATCTTCCACCAACGACGCTGAAACATTACATTTATATAATCTCACAAAGAAGCATGAACCTGCCAAGTTCCAACACTAAAATATTTTTTAAAACATATATATGGAAATGTGTTCATCTCTTTATTGGATGCATTGTGCATTTGATATTCATAAGTTCTTTTCCTGTGCGTACTTAGTCTTTCTTGGCACGCACTTGTGTTTGATTCTTGGTGACATGCTTGGTTTTTTCAACACACGGATATTTGCTAGTTGGCACTCTCAGTCTGCTGCTGAGATTTGAAAAGTGGGATGAAAAAAAGCAAAAGTGGAATTGCGTGGGGGTGGTTCCCTGGTGGTGAGCTTCACCAATTCACAATCTACACCTAGTTGACTTGAAACCCAAATAAACCATGATCCAAATTGACTTGAACAAAATTTTATATTTCTGGCACATTTATGATCCTCTAAGGTTAGCCATTTTCTTGGCTATTTTCGAGCTTAGTTCTTATTTGTGTCTCTTCCAGTTTTCTCTGCAAACCATTGCACAAACCACTACCATTTAATGGCCCCTCAAACAACAGATTCAATGAAATTTTTACTAAGCGAAATCATACCAATTTGCACGGATAATTTGTGCTAAATTTTAGCTGTGTTTTGGTTGCTACTTCCCCAGCGAAATCGTGCCTTTATCAACGGCATTTTGTGGCCCTTCAATACAACAATTTGATGGGTGGCTTGCCAACAAAAAATGTGCTCCATTTTGTTGCTACTTGGTTGGTAAATTCTCAGCAAAATCATGGATCTAACCTAGTGAATTCGTCCTCTTTTTATACTGCATTTTGGTCACCAAAACACCCAGCAAAAATGAACCTCTTGGCTCTGTCAACCGTGTCTGCAATTGTAAATTTCTGATATTATCTCTCTGACTTTGCATATTACATTTTTTTCAACCTTCACTAGTTTCATCTTACTAGTCCCTGGTTGTCCACACATTTGCCTTTGCTCACAACTTAGTCATATTTTCATTATTGGTTTGATCAAATATCACTTGTGATATGTTTCTCCCACTGTCATTGTTCATTGTAAGTAGATTTTTTGCATCTGCATTCAAATATTTGAAGGCAATGTCCTAGTTTATTGTAGAATCCATTGACAGAAAAGAGACACTTGTAGTCACTATAGGAAAAGTGTATCATCATTTGATATATTGATTGATCTAGATTCTATAAGAAGGGGAAACTGGGTAGAATGTACCATATACGTGAGCTCCAACTTCAATTTCAGAGCCCCAATATCTCAATGTAGCATTAACATATATATAATTACTAAGGTTTGTGGATCTACAAATCTCTTGATGCTTTCTATAACTTGTTGTCAAGCTTCTCGAAATTAAGCAAATTGAGACAAACAAATAACAAATGTGTCATCCCTTGATCCTTTCAATGTAACTAAGATGGCAGTCGGAATCATGATTGGCCTCTGGAAAATGCCCTTTCAACTAGTGAATTCAATACCAAAACTAAGGATTGTAAGAAGATCCATCCTTGAGTTCTCTCCACTGGTGAATGACTAATTAATTAGAAGTATAAAATATCTACTTCTATTTGGCAATAAAACATATTCCTAGGAGATATTTGATATGACCAATGAGGAAGTTTAATCTAGTTTCCATTGACAATATCACAATCATAAAACGAAGTGAAAATAGAATATTGCTCGCCCATCCATTCACTGTTCCATCTCATTTCTATGAACATATATGCCTCACATTCATTAGAGAACCCTGGCATTGTTATGACTACAATTCAATGACTTTTGTTGGTGCAATTAAAAACATTGTGTGATAGATGCAACAAAAGGTGAGAATGCCCATCATAGTACTAACACTAAGGTATGCCATTGATAATCGTTGAGTAATACATCCCCAATCCAATAAATCATTCATGGGAGTTTAAACACCCTAAGTAGCTAGAAGCTTCCATCTTTGACCTACTTCTCCAATCCATGAATGCCTTGATAAGCATTTCTTTTAGGGCTTCATCTTCCTCAACTTCTTTGGGGAAACTCTATGTTCTGCTCCTTATTACTCACATAATGAATATATGTTGGATCACCAATTCCCTACATCTAGAAGCTTCTTTCAATGGTGCATGCAGAATTGCTACCAAAGGAAAGGCTAGATATGTGTTCAACAAAATAGCAACAAAGACTTCATTGGCATGTATGCATAGGATCTTTAGTACCGATAATGAGGAAGATTTCAGTGTTCTTTCATTTCAATATTCTTTTCCTCTTCCTTCTGACTTTTTGTATATTGTGTCCTACCTTGAGCAATTTGGTTTAGCTAGGGAGCATTGTAGGTATATAAAAAAATAGAGCCTATAACCTTATTATTGTTTTTTTCCTACTTCCACTTCTTATAAAAATCATCCCAATTATTTCATTGGTTCTCATAATACTTATCCGTTTGAATTGCCTCATCTACTATGTGGGGATCATTTTGATCTCATTCATGTATAAAAGTTGCAACCCATCAAGGAATCGATTCACCTTCAACTAACATATTTCTTAAGTTCCCAGGGCAAGGAGGCTCATCCTTCGGGATTTATCTAAAGCAAGAGAACCCATTGAATTTATTCATTTCCACTTCAAAACACTCATTCATCATTCAAGTCCATAGCCCTCACAAAAGGCAATAGTGAAAGGTTTGAAAGGTGTAGCCGTTGTGGTGGTAGTGAGCAGCACTGCTATGGCCCCTAGGGCTGCTTCAAATTGGTTCAAGGCTTAACACCTGAAGATGGTAGTTTTGAGAGGTAATAGGGCATTTACTTTATTTTATGTTTTATTGCTATTCAAACTCCCTAAAACCCTAATGTAACCATTCATTTGTAATAATTATTCATTTTATTAT
>APFE031448934.1:122750-133541 GCA_000404065.3 Pinus taeda | reverse complement strand
TAATAGAATTTATTATGATAATTAACATTTATTAAGATTAGTATGTTTTCTTAGACTTTAAAAAAGTAAGAGAATAATTGATATTCTTTATAATTTTATTTCTATGGTAAAAAGGAAGGCAGATAAGGATTTCAATATCACTATAGTTTTGTTGACTTAACAATTCAAGAGGGTTTGTAGCATGGAAAATGTTTGGAAAGGTTTGTAGTGTGGAAAATGTTTTGGAAACTAAGATAAAGTGAGTAAGAGATGGGGAATTGAGGAGAAAGTATCACAAAGGTAACTCTCTCTTTCTTCCCGAAGTGTTTTTTGAAGTATACCAACATCTTGTTTCAGTTAGAAGCTCATGAGAATTAGTTCTTGTGTTTGCAATATTCATTTTCTTCTTATTACTAATACAAAAATATAATTTTATATAGCGTGAATGGAGTTGATCACCTCCTTATAATACCTTAACTTCCATTTTCCTTCTAACTCCTTTTCATCGCACAACTTATCCTTAAATTTCAAAGTAATAGTATTTTAAATATTATCCTTATTCTGCAATATGATCTCCTTCTTTATCCCCGAATGGTTGATCTAAGGCTCAGCATGCTTATACCCTCGCTTGAGGTAGAAGTGGGGGTTTTGGTTAGAGTTAGAAACAATTCAGGGAAACCTCCTGGCTTCCATGTTATAAATCTTCTTCCTACCCATTTGATAGCTAATCATAGTTGATGGGGGAAAAACCAACTTCATTGAAGACAATATGATAGGTAGTATTTCCTCTAATATTGAGGTTGTAGGTTAAAAATTTCTTTTGGATCTCCTCAATCTTCCTCCACAATTCTCTACATATACTGCAAACCCAAACCTCATTTCCATATATAATAACAATGTGATGAGAGTCTCAAAGAGGAAAAATTTTCAATATAAAATAACAAGGTGATGAGAGTCTCAAAGAGGAATTATTTTCACTCCAACCTTAAGATTTGTCGACTTGTAATTTTTTTCAAGCTCATAATAAGGTTTCTAGCCTCCTATAATCATTTTGTCAAACATTGATACCTAAATATTTGTATGAAGGAACCTTCTCCAAGTAATTATCATAGTTGAGCTTTTTGGATTTAATTATCATGACTTTAGTCCTCACCATATTAACAATTTTACTCATCTTGGAAAAGTGACTAGGGAAGATTCTACACTGCTTGTCGAGACCATCATGACTTGTAGCTAGAAGAACAATATCTTCAGCCTAAAAGAAAAGAGTAATGAACATACCAATAAACTTAAAGCTATTACATTTTATAGCTTTCAAACACTCTTCTAACTTGTTAATCTAAATGCAAAAATAAATAGAAGATAAAAGACACCTTTATTTAACTCCAATATTATATTTCATTTTTTTAAATCACTAGTATTAATTTTATTTTTAATAATAATATCTTAATATTTTTATTATAAGAAATTAAAATTCTTAATACAATATTTTTTAACGTAAAAAGCACGCGATTATTAGACAATGGGGATGATTAAGAGAAAGAAATATGCGCTATGATATTAATTTGTAAAGGAAAAATTAATAAGATTCCTATCAGAAGACCTTAAGAGCCTCCACGTGACGCTAAAATGGAAACGGCTATCTTTTCTAGAAAACGTAAAGAATAAGTGAATGCGTAGAATAACCTCTTCTGAAAGCGTCACCCGGAACCGATAGATTCAAATCACTCTTCTAGCGTCTTCTCGATGTAGTAAGAACACGTATACACAATTATAATGAATAGTTCTTTAAAGCTTTCAAGGATTTCTTTTCTGGTAAACAAATATAATAAATAATGTCAATAATGTTTTAAGCTGTGTACTGACTTTCTAAAAAAAATTATGACTTTACCGTGTATGGATACACATAGATATGTCTTTCTTAGAATTCCTTTCCACATGAAGGGTTGTAAAGGTTGTCACATCAGTTAGGTTCGGAGCATTTTAAGTCAATGATGCCACCCAAACTCCCATGAGAAGGATTATTTAATTCCTCAAACTAATTTTTCCTTAAATAGACCATGGAAAATTTTATAATAAATGTAAGGTCACAATATATGGAATTAGAATTTTAATTTGAAAAGTTTCCAAATCATTCTATATTTATTTCAAATTTGTACTTACTAAGGTATTCTTGTATTTCAGTTTTTAAATAGTCATTCACCATATTAAATACGAGGGAAAAAACGTATTGGCTATGACATGATCTTGTAAATCAGTATCGGTAAACCTATTAAATGACTTTACACTGGATTGTAGAATCTTCTTGATTGGTTTGAAATATAAGATTTAAAATTAAATAAACAAATATTATATTTAAATAACTGTAAATCTAAAATATGGTAATGATTTTTTTTTTTAATTTTATTGGTTTAACAATTAATTTTTAATTATTTATACAAATATAATTATATTATTATAATATAATATTATATATATTAAATCAATCTACATTTATTTTGTCATATATATAAAGCATCAAGAGGAATGAAATGATTAAAGGTGTAATCATATTTTTGAACATAAATTTGAGGAAGGGTTTTCACCTCGAGAGATTTGATTTCTCTCAGTGTTTTATAGATCAACATATAAGATGGATTTCAATTGGTTTCAATCATTGCACAACTCTACAAATCTTTTTAAACATGTTAAATATGTCTCATATTAATCTTACGAGTTCACTCACTTCTACATCTCATGCACATTTGACACATTTGACCTGTATTTGTATTATATACCTAAGTTCCACCCTTCACATAAATGACATATTTGAATTTGCGAATTGAGCAACCCATTAATGAACATTTTGGTGTGCAATATTGATATTAGCGAATGTTAAGAATTGATTTTGGTAGAGATTCCTTTTTAATATATTTTTTTAGAATTTCTTCTATATCTTATATTATTTTTTAGCTGGTTGAATATTGATTTCTAGCTCAATATGTTTTTTTCTTTTTTAGCTTTTTATTTCATCTGCTCTTCATGTTCTTCGGTTGTCATTTCCTCTTTCTTTTTTGTTTATTTCCTCTTGTATTATTAGTTCTTAACACGCTTTAATTGTCATTTTATTTTCTCGTCTTTGTTGATATTATCTTTGACGTTCTTTCATTCATTTTAATTTTTGTTGTCCTTCTTCAATTAGAATTTATCTAACTATCTTCCATGATCTTCTCTTTAATTCCCATTTAATTGTTGACACTCCCTAGTTATAATTATGTTGGAATGTAAGAGGAAAAGTGAAGAAAAATGTAACATACATCCTTCATTTTTTGGGGGTTTTATGTTTGAATGTGTTTATAGAAGAGAGAGATAAGAAAAAATAAAATAAAATCTTAGAAAACAACAAAAATTAGGAAAACCCGCATACTGATATGACTCATATTTAGTTCTAGAATCGGAATTGCATTGTATGATCAGAATTAGGTATACCCAAATAATCAAAGTGATTTAAATTCACAATTAAAGCATATCCATTAAATATGGAAATGCATAAGTCTAATTTTGAATTGAAATATGCAAAATCAATACAATAATGTTACTATAGTAGCAATATTGTAGCATGATACTATAATAATGCCATTGTAGCATGATACTATAGTGAAATATAAAATACTTTTTGTTTCCAAAAACATCCTCAAATTTGCTCTAAAAAATAGACATCAAACCAACCAACATTCAATCCTAGTTGTGATCTTTGTGTGAAACCACTAAGATATTTTCTAGATTATATGTATGCATAACATATCCCGCAATCAATATTTTCCTTACAAACAAAGAAATAGCAATCATATCTGCCAATATCATGGGGAATGTTTCCCACAAACAGCTTCATCGTTGCAAACCAAAAAGAGCCAATCACCTCCACACAATGGCAGTATCAGATATCAAAACCAACATATCAAGTGAAGTTCCAAAGAAGTTCAAATATCTTCATTAGGCCACGTGGGACTAAATAAAATCACTTTTAGTTTTCCAATTAAAGGAATCATTCCTCTTTTCAGTTTTAATAAGCATATTTTTATTTATAGCTCGCCCTTATAGTCCCTCCATTAAAAATATTAAAATAACAATAAAGTTGCATTTTTTTAACTTTATTAATTAATAACTTATCATTATTTTATTTTAAACCATTGGACTATATAAAATTTTGAGATATTCATCAAAGCTAAACCCACTGATAATATGAAAAATAGTAACCTTGCTAGTTCACCGAGTTAGTGCTCAAAACAGACTTACTAAAAATAGGAAGAATTGGAAAATTATCTTGAAAACATTCCAGAAAAAAGGCATCTTGGTCACAATACCATTGAAATCTCTACTGACCATAATTTTTTTCCAAATTACTTAATTAATTCGCTACATGATTCCCTAACCTTAACCCAATAACCTAAGAGAATCAACTGATAGGCTAGAGGTCCACCAACTCCATTAGTTAGGAAGGCTACATTACAATTTCCCCTTCCATAAATTTCTTGGCCTTAATCAAATCAGCTCTAGACATTTTTATCTTCGCTTTCTTTCCCACGGGGTATACTCTAATGTCATGTTCTTCTATTTGACCATAAATTCTTTAATGACAATCTTACAAGGAGTCCTGTCCATAGTATCAATGACAGACTTTGGATCCAATATCAATTTTACCTTATCATCCAATGGTGTAACTTAGATGATGGAGCAATGTTAAGAGGTGTAAATTAGATGATGGAATATCATTATGACCAACTCCCTTCATGAGCATGAATACATAAAATACATTATCAACCATACTAGTTGGTAGCTCAAGTTCAAAGGCAACCTCTCCATACCTCCAAGGTACTTTGAATGATCCATAAATTTTGGGCATGAGTTTCTATGATCCACACTTCCTAAGAGTACAATATATATATGGCTATGATCTCAAAGAAACCATGAAAATAACCTAAAACTTATGTTTTCCCTACTGTTGATTTTGTACTTGTTGCAAGTTTTCCTTTAGTGTCTTCATGATGTCCTAATTGTCTTCTAGAAATTATTTCTATACTATTTTATCATCACGATCATACCCTTCAAATATAAATCCAAGTTGCAAACATATGAGTTGTAGGAACATTATGTGTAAGAACTAAGATATAAGCTATGTTGCTTACTGTTAAGACAAAGGAATCATTCTTCAATCTATTTCGAGGAAGAAATACTAACTTACTCAGAAAGTAACGATAAGTTAGATTAACCATTTCAAAGTGTCCTATTTCAAGTCCTATGAATGAAATATGAAAGAAGTATATATCATATGCATAAGATAATATTGAATGCTAGTAAACACACACTAGATCTAAATACCAATTACTAATCCTTGCCTTAAAATTCCCTTGAAAAATATATAATGCAATATTTCACTTTGTGAGACATTTTCCATGCAATCAATAGAAGTTTGGATTGAAAGTATCGGACCACTCGAGTGCTTGTGCTGACCCACACAAAACCAAGTGTTGGAAATGCAAAACCGACTATTGAAATTATGAGCAAAAATATTTAAGGTAGGACTATCAAATGGTGCTTGTGCAAAGTATCAACCAAGGCATAAAATATATTAGTAAATTGGACACTGTTAAAACATAATAGCTTTACTGATACAATTTCATTATAATTCAAAAAAAAAAATCAAGCTCAGTTGTACAAACCATAAGCAAATAAATGTTAATCAAATATGTAAATAGAGTATTGAAATCCCATTGAAATTGATATTTTTTTCCTCTTGAAAAGGCTTAGAGACTACTCTTTATTTTGAAGCACCACTATACTTATGAAAAAGGTAATGAATCTCAATCGAAAAGGTTAGCACTATTCATTTAAATCTTGTAATAGACCCAAATGAATTAAATCCAAACGAAAGGGAAAAGTACTACACAACATTGAACTCAATTGATATGTAACTAATTTAAAGCTTGATTATAATCATCGATGTTTCTTTTATATAAAATCACACAACTCCTCTTCACCAAATAGCTCACATAAATAGTAATAAACATAACATACTATAACACAATTGAAGGTAATATAGCACTACAAGAAAAGCAATGTAATTTCTATGATAAAAATTGCATAACCATAAGCATATTCTACACTAAGCAACATATAGGGTAGCCAAACGTTACAAGCGAGGGGCCCTTCCCACTAGATATGATGTTATTTGGCCTCAAACATAGATAAAAATCATGATGAAACCATGAAAACAAAATTTCAATATTTATTTGTAAAAAGTGTTTTATAGCAAGTATCTAAATGCATAATGCAAAGAAAAACAATTGCACAAAATATGCAACGGAATTTTAATCATTATTTAACAATTGCCTCAACTCCTAAACCATTTTATGTTCTTACTCATATGAATGAATTTTCATCCTGGGAGATAGGTTACATAGATAAGCATGGATCCCCTCTTTTAGGAAATAAAGCAATTTAAAAGCACTAGAATAAAAAATAAAAATACCCACACACTCTTTAGTCTTCACAAAGAGGAACATAGGGGGTGTACGCACAACCATATCCCATGTTATGCATTATTCAAGTGACCTACAGAGGGTTTGTCTTATAATAGGATTGGATCTCATTACCAATATATGTATAAGGAAATTGTTTGTAGTTTGACTTGATGCTACATAGAATTGGATAAGTGCAAGAAAGAACCAAAGGAGGTACACCATATTACCAGCTAGGACTATTACACATCATATTTTCACCATTAGGCAAATGACTACCAATCTGGATCTTTCACTATCCGCTGAAGTGTTCTAAAGAATTCCCCTGCAACGTTAGAAGCAAAATAATAACAAATACACTTAGAATCGTAGATTTCATGGTCAAAAAACCTATTTTTTAGAATTTTCATAGTTCCCTAGCCAGATTATGCAGATATACAGGTCTTACCATTATGGACAATGCAAATCTATGCTTTGTCTCTCACTATCAATTACACACATAACTTAACCAAAGTAAAAATAAAAAGTGATTTCTAGAAGCTTTATTGGAGGAATATTTCCCAATTGAAAGCTTCGAGCTTATGCTTACTTGGGCCTAATCTCTCTATTCATGAACCCAATTCCCTCATTTGTGGAAACCTAATCCCCATTTTTAGGATCTCATCCCTTGAGAAGGATCTCAATCCTCCTCCTTTTGCTCTATAAATTCAGACACAGACTAGAGGGTTAGGGAGGAATAATGAAGGTAAACTTAGGTTGTTGAAATAGGACTAGAAGGCTTGTCATCGAAGGATAATATTGGATACCATTGGAAGGAGCCATACTTAATCAAGGCTAAGGTTGTGTTACTCCATTCTTGAGATTAATATCAAAGCGTGTTTCTTTCCCACTATATTGTTCAATGCAGTTGACATATTATGTTCTTACTTCATTTTTCCATTGGTAATGATATTAGGTACTAGTTTCCTTGAAGACAAGAATGGTTTTAGTGAGTCATTTATCTATCATATGCCTTGAATCCTTTGTTGTTACTATGTTTGCATGTTTGGGTTCTGAGCATTGAGGAGTTGCATCCAACCATAGAGAAGATATTAATCATATATTTCATATGAAAGGTTTGGATTCCATATTCCAACATTATTGCTTATGATTCAATATGAATGAACCCAGGGAAATATTTGCTAGTTTGTTTGTTTGTTATTATATTCAACCATTGAATCTATGGAGATTTATCTTCTTCGTAAGAGTGGTTTTTCTTCCTAACAAATTGGCAAGTCTGTTGGGAAATGAGAGTGCTCCATAATGTATTATTGTGACCCTTGACATCTTTGGACCCTTTCAACAATTGAAATTTCTAGTTTGAGACCTTTGTTTTTTAATTTTTCTTAAGTTTTTAGGTCTACACAGTTAGAATTTTGGCAGCATAATGGAAATTTGCGTAGTTTTCTGTGGTGAACTGTATGCAACTATGCTGAATTTAACTAGTGACTTAGACAACCCGGTAAACTTTCTGAAAAAGCTAGAGTTTCTCTGATATAAGCCCATTTTTTATATTTTATTATTTCTTAACCTTATAGAGTCTCTTCCAATTTGATTGGGTGTTTTGAACTTTATTTTTGAGAAATTATTAATTTGATTTCCTTTTATTATTACTTAAAGGTTTTTCCTAGTTTCGTAAACAATTTTGTATGTTTTTGCTTTGAAGCTAAATTATGTTTGAGTGCTAACCACATTTAAGTGTCATCACTTTTGATCTTTGAAATTATCACCCAATTACCTTTACTTACACTTGATTGGTTCTTTAGTTAAATTGGTGAAGAAAAATAGTCTTGTTGTTATTTCGCTAATTTGGAATCATCTTTTGTTTGTTTTGAATAATTTTCTTGCATAGATTATATTTGCATAGTTAAAATTCTCATTTTCATAACATGAATAGAAGATGTGCATAGAATACATTTTCATATTTTTCAAGGAAAATGTGCATAGATTAAATTTCATGGTTTGGCACTTAGGGCTTTGAATAACATTAGCAATTTAGAAGTTGTTCATTCTGGAGTTAACATTTTAAGGAAGAACCTCTCTCCTTACATTAGTTAGAACTCAACAAAATGAGAATATCACAATATCATGTTTATTGAAATTAATGTTTTGAGTCAGGTTATAACAACATATGTTTCACATCCATTTACCCATTGAGAAAGTAACAACTTAAAAAAAAGTAGCGCTAATAAAATCAATTCGAATTTTTAGTATTTTAGGTTTCTTTCCACCTACATTAGATCAGGTCGTAGGGATTTGGAATAGGGAAGTGATTTAACTTTCCAAAGTTCAAATAAAAACTAGAATCTTCCGATATAGAGTAAATCCATTTATTATAGTTTCGCTCTGGGAGGCTCCTCTAACAAGGGAGTTAAGCATGAGATCATATTAGACCCAGTGGGGTGATCAACCCCACTTCATTGGTTATGGTAGAGTTATTTACATTTATTACAAGTCATCCCAAAAGGTTCTTGCGATTCACTCGATATTAAACCTCAGATTAACCATGTTGTGAAACTTTCAAAGAGATTGAGCTATGTTACCCTACCCTTGCATGAACGTCCTAACTTTGAATGTCCCCCCTGGTTAAATTGTCGTAAGTGCTAACCTTAGAGACCATAAACTTAGGGATATTACCCAAGGTGATGGTGGAGGGGAGGTCTGTAGCTGGAACAAATGTTGGCTATACTCACTTTGACCTTTTCTGAGGGTATTCTTCACTTGATAAGGCATAAGTGAAGTTACTTACACAAAATCATGTTCATTAAGCAGGTTATCAGCATAACTGATTCCAACTAATTTATCTTTATTCACCTTTGACATTTTTCTCTACGACATTGGATTTCATCACCAACTAGTGATTTTGCTACGAAAAGTTTGTTTCCATGGTTTGGCTCGTTTGATTTACTAGCGTGTGTTATTTTCCTGTTTTTAGATTTTACAGACCTTAGGTTTGGATTGTGAATATAATTTAAATTATTAATAAAACTTATATGAGTTGAATATAATGGCAAAAATTCTGGAAGTTACTGATAAGGGAATCCCAGTTAATGAGAAACCTAGTCCTTTTGCTAGCTTTATAAATGTCATTCCTCCTTACATAGCTACATTGTCACTTCCTGGATTCACAATAGGTTTACCAGTGTGGTTTTCTTCAACTTATTTAGTCCCAAATACTTAAATTGTACCACCTCGTTCTCAACAAAACCAACTATTGGTTAACCCTTTATCTTCTTTACCCATAATGTCTACCTCCCTTTCTGCTTCTTTTCTTAGTGAAAGCCTTGTTGGTAGTAACCATGTGACTAAGAATAAGAAGAAAGGGAAGAATATGAGAATAAAGCATGGTAAGAAATAAGTTAGCTAACCAACTATTTCTTTGAGTATGGAAAATGTTGAAGAACCATCAAAAATATGTTGGAAGCCTAAATTCCCTTGTAAGGTTTGTAAGGGTGACCACCTTCTTACAGATTGTCTTGGTATTCCAAAGGTGCTAGAAGGGCAGTCTAAAAATTCTCATCAAGTTATTGTTGATCCATCGACTAGTAATTGCCAGGTTTTGGGAAAAAAGTGTAAAGTTAGGTTTCCTTGTAGGTTATCCATAGGGAAAATTTTAAGAATCCCCCCTAAATTTACATGTATAATAAATGGGAGAATCTCCATGGTATATAGGAAAAATGGAAGGTGATTTTATCAATAATATGATATGTATATATAATTTTTGGCGAATCTCTCACCAGGCATGATGAATATTTTAATCAATTATAAAATCTTGTGTTTATTGAATACACAAATGAAATCATTACATTTCTTTAAAGTATCTTTTGAAATCAAAATTACCAAAATTACATATCGATAATCTAGTGGGTGTAAGATAAAATTCACCCATGACATTCACAGAAAGCATGAGAAAAAACCTAATACTATATATAAAACCAAGAAAAATTCAAATTCATCACTTCTAGGGACCTCATAACCACCCTGCCAATACACAAGTATGTTCCCCTGTTTGCAATTAGAAAAATTACCCAAATTACAATCTGTTTACTCCACTTCTAGGGACCTCGTAACCACCCTACCAATATACAAGTATGTTCTCGTTTGCAATTAGAAAAATTACCCAAATTACAATCTGTTTACTCCAGCATATGTTGGAAAGTTATAGAAGGATGACTAGTGCAATCAATCCATTCCTTTTTAGCCCTGGATTTGTTTCAGTTTAAAATAGAAGTATACAAATATACTTGTCCAATGTCTATGCTTTAACCATTCACCT